>JAHZSR010000099.1:0-107335 GCA_025782845.1 Boletus coccyginus
CCTTCGGTGTTCATCGTCACTAGATTCATCATCTGAACTTTCATCAGATGAATCGGTAGTAGAGTCAGAATCAGTGCTACTCTCTTCAGAGGAGCTCTCGGTGTCAGAGTCAGTTCCATCCTCATCGAACTTGTATCGATGTAGTAACTGGCTTATGACTCGACTGACTTCACTAATCTGGAAGGGCTTACTCATATCTACACCAGTATTACCGGCAAGTAGATGTATTTGCACCTTCTCTCGCATGTACTTAGGGAATTCCTTTCCAAAAGTAGGTGCAAGTATTCTTCGTCCTGAATTACCTTCGCGGTCCTTTAGCCATTGCGCAACTACTGTAAACTTGCGCTGGTAGGCCTTCCATTGTGACATCTTGTCCAAGCTCTTCTTGGCATACTTCTGAGTGAGCTTCCTAAGGTCACTCTTTCTGTACCGAGCATCTACTCGCTCAGCATCAGTAGAGATGGAGGATCTTGGCTTTCATTCCATCCCAATCGTCTTTCTCGTATTCATCAAGGGATTCGATCAGTCGTCCAACACTACTGCTACAAGTAGTTGGTGATCCCTTCGCATTTCTCTTGATCGGTAGTGATGTTGTACTGGGTGAGCAATCGCTCATATTGCCGTAAGAAGCGTCTGACTTTAGAGTAATGTCCTTTGAACTTGTCAGGGGCATCTCGGCTTCTGTGGCTGGGTAATGTAGTAGGTGCTGTAGTAGGTGCTGTTCCTGAGGTGCCTACCATGATTCGTAGTGTCTTGTTGTGGATTTAAGGGTAAGTTACGTATTCCCTTAGGGACTTGTTACGATATAACTTGTTGCTGAAACCCCTCGCGGTGGGCTCCAGTTGTCTTCTTCTAGATAAGATCAGTAGAAACGCTAAGAAAACGCTTACCAGACAACCAATCTTATCTCCACGGGTAGTAAACCTTTAGCGAGGTGAAGAGAGTACTCTTCCCTGGTCGAGTTGGTACTAGAAATAAGTATCAATCTCGTAGAAAGGGGTTGACTATCAGGTACGTGGTTTGTTCGTCAATCGTCAACGAGGTTGAGGGTGATTGGGGGTTCAGCAAAACTGTTGAGGGTCTGGCTTTCAGTTGGGGTGGTGTACGAATTGTACACTGGATGGTTGGGAAAATGGTCTAGACAACTTCTCAGGGTTGCTAAAGGGGGGGTACTCGGTAGTGACTAGGGTTACTTCCCTAAGATGCCAATTAGCTCCAGTCGATTAGGAATGCTCAATTGGGTAGGTAGCGTAAATACGCTTCACTTTCGCTTACTGATTCACACACGTCACTTAGTCACACAGAACAGCTTTTCCTAAACTGAATCTATTATGTACTAAGGAGTTGGCAATCAGCTTAAATGTGCTCGACTCGACCCTTTCCCAGGGTACTAATGAACTATTAGGTCTCCCTACTAGCTGGGGATCTATTCCCTTTAGTTGCCCGCTCTGGGGTTTTCTCCCTAAAGGTGTCCTAACTGTCCCTATCCTAAGGGATACAGTATACTCCTAACTTGGGTCTAAGTAGTTCTATTTATAGCGTGGGAAACTTCTCTACACAGCCTCACTGTTTGTTTGTAGAGGGGTACTCTTGTAAGCACTCGTTGGTTGAGATTTACTCAAGTAGGAACCTTTTTCCTAAAAGAGGGAACCTGCCAAATGGGGCTGAATCGCGCTCCTTATATAGTAGTTTACATGTGGCTGTGCTACCTTCGGTTCCGAGGTGGCTGTGCCAAGATATGACTCATACTGACTCATATTGACTCACTTTGACTCAACCTGTCAGAAAATGACTTGCAATGAGCTAAAAATAGCCTTTGGCTTGGCAATGACTCATGCTGACTCATGCCGACTCATTATGACTCATTATGACTCATTATGACTCATGCTGTGCAGGTCACATGATCATTCTGCTAGTCTAGGGGCAGTGCTTTGGCTAATCCTCATCTGACTCACTCTGACTCATATTGACTCATTATGACTCATGCTATGCAAGGTCACATGATCTGAGTCAGGTGATTCGCAACTGAGGTCACATGCTCCAATTGCTTCTCTGACACTTGGCTAAGTACTCAAGGATAAAAGAGATATTAAGAAAATGGTTTGCTAAGTAGTTGTAGGTAGTAATAAAAGTATGTTGGAAGAAATCATTTTGTTTCTCCACAACTTGTGAATGAACAAATAAGGAAAAATAGGGATACATACTAGACACTATGGTCCATATGTCCCTCAATTAGCTAAGCATTTGGACCGTGGGAATATAGTAAAAACTCAAATCTCGGGTCAAATGTCTAACATCAAACATACATTAACTATGTATCCGCATCCAATCATTTTGGTGCAGGTCATCGGGTAGCGCCACAGTGGGTAGACTTACCCGACGCTTATTGGGTTCTGTATCCACTTTGGGTAACTCCGTGGGAAGTATGTAGACTAATTGGTAATTGCTGTCTACATTATTCAGCATAGGTCGCAGTGTAGCATACTGCGCGGAGTTCAAAACGATGACATCGGCTAGACAATTATTGATCGGGGCGTGCACAGGCGAGGCAAGCGTCCCAAGTCGTGCATTATCGAGCTTGGGCGGGGGCTGCCCATAGCTCGTGAGGGATGGTTCGGGCTTGGAATATGGTCTGATAAGTGTCTGCTAGGTGGTAGGAATGTTTCGGCATCGTGCCCCAGAGATTCCCTCCCTCTGGGGACTTCACGATTAAATATTCTTTGTACTATAGTCAGGGCTGTGATCTTCTTGCGCCTCATGCTCCGGGAATGCTTCCATATTTGGCTCATTTCGGATCTTCGGTTCCACTATTCTTCCCAAATAAGATCGAGTGGAGCTGCGCCCTCCTATTATGAGCAGCGCACTTCCATTTTTGGCAGCCGACGGCTGTACAAGAATTTCCATGGTCCGATTATCTTTGCCGTTAACATAGCTAAATCTTAGGTACGTTCCATCTAATCTTTCGTCAATGGAGACAAAGTTTTGCCGCTGCCAAGGGCGGCCGAGTAGTATGTCAAGGGGACAATCTGTAGATACCCAAAAGTTACTATGAGTAGTTAGTCCTCCTATCTGTATAGCTAGATCGGGAATTAATCCCTTTAATTCACCGTTACCTCCGTTCGCATCAGTGAAGTGTTAAGCTTAGCGTCGATATCCATCGGCACTTGCAGTTTCTCCCATAGTTCTCTAGTAATGATATTAACTTCACTACCAGAGTCTACTACGGCACTATACACTTTATTAGCTATGCGGACAGGAACTGTCAGTAACGGCCCATGGTCCTGGCTCGTTCTGACATGATACGCTTGTAAAGCGGCGTTAGCCGATGTCACCTGTCGAAACCTAATTTGATCAGGCCAACGCTTGTGTCAATTCCCTGCGAGTTACCTAATATTTCTCCCGCGGTCAGTTCTACCTTAGTGCCGAGTATCTTAGTCAGCACTGTCACGAGGATTTGTGGCAGCGGATAACTCCGTACGTCGCTACTGCCACGTTTCTGGAATATTCCTTAGAAGGCTGTACACTCGCACGGGGTTTATTTCCGTCAACTCTTTCGGGAAACTCCGCGCTCCTTCCTTTTTCGGCATTCCCTCCCCGCTTCCTCTCAGAGATGTCGGCCATCTCTACATCTTCATCGTCACGCACATCGGTGCGTTCTCGTTGAACGTCCTTTGACGCACTTGTCGAGGGCGTCACTGCTTGATGAGGTAAGTCGATCACTTTCGATCGATCGTTGCTGACATCGTTCTTTACTTCCCGGCCTTTGGATGGCGCGGAAGTGTTCTGGATGTCGTCCCGTTGTTTGAACGACTTTGCCCGTTCGTCCTGGTCTTTCGGGGATGCTTTCGGATCATCCCGAGTGCTTGGTAAGTCGTCCTCTTTATTCCTTCGCCATTCGCGCTGATATTGATCTTTCCTTTCAGATCGATCATTCCTTTGGTTTCGGCGACTCGACCATGGGCGCAACGCTTCGTTAGCGTCGCCATCGTGAGTATTTGGTGAGTCTTTAATCACCACCTCGTTCCGGCGCTGACTTCCTCCCAATTTCTTGGGAGGTAGATACACTCCGTCCATGATTTCTTTTCGGGCGGTCTTTGCTTCGCGCTGAGACCGCACGACGCCGTAACTTTGCAGAATTTCGTCGACATCATCCTCGTCATCCTCGTCCATCAGTAAGTAAGGTACGAATAATTTCTCATCGTCCTCGTCCTCTTCATCACTGACAGATATTTCAGGTATGATATAGTTCGACGATCCGCGCTTCAAGCTGTCGCGGTCTACCATAATAAGGTTCGTCTGTGCTCGTTTATTATCCCGTGCACGTTGTTCAATCATACGATGATAGCTTTCGATTATAGATTCATCTGCTCGTCTGTTGAGCGCACCTTGGTCCCTAGGTAGGTTCACCATACCCCGTCGATCGTATGCTAACTCCCCACGGTCTATTAATTCTAGCACGCGGGGACAATCGCTTAGGCGATGGTCATGACTGTTACACCCGAAGCATTTAAAGGGTGGGCGGGTATTAGGTAGACTTCTATTCCTACCATTAGTAGGCCTTTGTAGTACTTCTCTTGTAGTAGTAGTATTATTATTCTGTATACTACTTGAGGGTTCCTTGAATGTAACAGACTTTAACCTAGGTTTTTCCAGGATGTCTGCTATCAGGGGCTCCACCTTAAGGGCCTTGATGTAAGCTCTTGCATAGGCAGGGTCATCAAGCTTAAGTTTACTCATACGATCTATGAGTGAATCTACATCGTCTGATGACTTCTTGGGTTCTTTCTTTGGCTCAGGCTTCTTCTTTGCCTGTTTCTCAGGGGCCTTCTTCGATCCCTTGTCCTTGTGCTTCTTGGAGGACTTCTTCTTCCTTCGGTGTTCATCGTCACTAGATTCATCATCTGAACTTTCATCAGATGAATCGGTAGTAGAGTCAGAATCAGTGCTACTCTTTTCAGAGGAGCTCTCGGTGTCAGAGTCAGTTCCATCCTCATCGAACTTGTATTGATGTAGTAACTGGCTTACGACTCGACTGACTTCACTAATCTGGAAGGGCTTACTCATATCTACGCCAGTATTACCGGCAAGTAGATGTATTTGCACCTTCTCTCGCATGTACTTAGGGATTCCTTTCCAAAAGTAGGTGCAATATTCTTCGTCCTGAATTACCTTCGCGGTCTTTAGCCATTGCGCAACTACTGTAAACTTGCGCTGGTAGGCCTTCCATTGTGACATCTTGTCCAAGCTCTTCTTGGCATACTTCTGAGTGAGCTTCCTAAGGTCACTCTTTCTGTACCGAGCATCTACTCGCTCAGCATCGTAGAGATGGAGGATCTTGGCTTTCATTCCATCCCAATCGTCTTTCTCGTATTCATCAAGGGATTCGATCAGTCGTCCAACACTACTGCTACAGTAGTTGGTGATCCCTTCGCATTTCTCTTGATCGGTAGTGATGTTGTACTGGGTGAGCAATCGCTCATATTGCCGTAAGAAGCATCTGACTTTAGAGTAATGTCCTTTAAACTTGTCAGGGGCATCTCGGCTTCTGTGGCTGGGTAATGTAGTAGGTGCTGTAGTAGGTGCTGTTCCTGAGGTGCCTACCATGATTCGTAGTGTCTTGTTGTGGATTTAAGGGTAAGTTACGTATTCCCTTAGGGACTTGTTACGATATAACTTGTTGCTGAAACCCCTCGCGGTGGGCTCCAGTTGTCTTCTTCTAGATAAGATCAGTAGAAACGCTAAGAAAACGCTTACCAGACAACTAATCTTATCTCCACGGGTAGTAAACCTTTAGCGAGGTGAAGAGAGTACTCTTCCCTAGTCGAGTTGGTACTAGAAATAAGTATCAATCTCGTAGAAAGGGGTTGACTATCAGGTACGTGGTTTGTTCGTCAATCGTCAATGAGGTTGAGGGTGATTGGGGGTTCAGCAAAACTGTTGAGGGTCTGGCTTTCAGTTGGGGTGGTGTACGAATTGTACACTGGATGGTTGGGGAAATGGTCTAGACAACTCTCAGGTTGCTAGGGGGGGGGGGGTACTTGGTAGTGACTAGGGATACTTCCCTAAGATGCCAATTGGCTCCAGTCGATTAGGAATGCTCAATTGGGTAGGTAGCGTAAATACGCTTCACTTTCGCTTACTGATTCACACACGTCACTTAGTCACACAGAACAGCTTTTCCTAAACTGATTCTATTATGCACTAAGGAGTTGGCAATCAGCTTAAATGTGCTCGACTTGACCCTTTCCCAGGGTACTAATGAACTATTAGGTCTCCCTACTAGCTGGGGATCTATTCCCTTTAGTTGCCCGCTCTGGGGTTTTCTCCCTAAAGGTGTCCTAACTGTCCCTATCCTAAGGGATACAGTATACTCCTAACTTGGGTCTAAGTAGTTCTATTTATAGCGTGGGAAACTTCTCTACACAGCCTCACTATTTGTTTGTAGAGGGGTGCACTTGTGAGCACTTGTGGGTTGAGATTTACTCAAGTAGGAACCTTTTTCCTAAAAGAGGGAACCTGCCAAATGGGGCTGAATCGCGCTCCTTATATAGTAGTTTACATGTGGCTGTGCTACCTTCGGTTCCGAGGTGGCTGTGCCAAGATATGACTCATACTGACTCATATTGACTCACTTTGACTCAACCTGTCAGAAAATGACTTGCAATGAGCTAAAAATAGCCTTTGGCTTGGCAATGACTCATACTGACTCATGCCGACTCATTATGACTCATTATGACTCATGCTGTGCAGGTCACATGATCATTCTGCTAGTCTAGGGGCAGTGCTTTGGCTAGTCCTCATTTGACTCACTTTGACTCATATTGACTCATTATGACTCATGCTGTGCAAGGTCACATGATCTGAGTCAGGTGATTCGCAACTGAGGTCACATGCTCCAATTGCTCCTCTGACACTTGGCTAAGTACTCAAGGATAAAAGAGATATTAAGAAAATGGTTTGCTAAGTAGTTGTAGGTAGTAATAAAAGTATGTTGGAAGAAATCATTTTGTTTCTCCACAACCTGTGAATGAACAAATAAGGAAAAATAGGGATACATACTAGACACTATGGTCTATATGTCCCTCAATTAGCTAAGCATTTGGACCGTGGGAATATAGTAAAAACTCAAATCTCGGGTCAAATGTCTAGCATCACATATACATTAACTATGTATCCGCATCCAATCATTTTGGTGCAGGTCAGCGCGGCCACTCCCCACAGGAATTTTGGCAGTCCACTCGCATGTAACATGGCGCGGACCTTTTCCAAGATGGTCCGATTCAACTGCTCGGCGACTCCATTGTGCTGTGGCATATCATGCGTGGTGAGATGCTGCACCGTCCCCTGCCTTTCAAGGTGAAGTACAAATTCCTTTCCTTGATATTCTCCCCCTCGATCCGAGTGGAGGAGTTTGACTTTCGCCACTAACTGCCTGTCCAACCAGGCTTCAAATCCGCGGTACGCCTTGAAGGTTTCGCTTTTTTGCTGCATCGGGCGAAAATGAGTAAGTCGCGTGTTGTCATCTGTAAAAGTGACATAGTAGCGCTTGCCACCTAGCATTGCAATGGGCGATGGACCCCAAACGTCTGAATAGACAATGTCGCCGATTGATTTAGCACGCAGGCCCTCGTGCTCCTTCGCTATGGGCTTGCGAGTGGCCTTGCCATATATGCAGGATTTGTAGAATACTCAGTAAGTCACTATGATATTAGAATAGTAGGTACCTGTAGAATACTCAGTAAGTCACTAAGTAAGACTAAAGGTAAATGGTCCGATGTAAGTACTGCTTATGTAAGAGGCAATACCAAATATGGAATCCTAAATCCAACACTCCCCCTCAAACACAAGGGGCTAACTATTAGCTGTAAGTGTTTGTCCAAACAGAATAGAAGGTAAGATCAAAAGAAATATACCAAAAGATTCAATAAATGACTTGTAGTGTAGTCCGTATTGATGTCCGTAGGTGGTGGTCGCGGTGCGCTCGAGCGGTGTCCATATATGGAAAGTCGCAGCTCGGCTGCAGAGTGGCTCTGTCGAAGTGCGCGCACTCGCCTCGATCGACTCCGGTGCCACCGTCTTCACGTATCGTGACGTGCGGCTGCTCCTACAATATATTGAGTTAATATACAACCTTTCTAGTGCGTCCGATCTGCCCGATACGGCCTCGATACGCCCGAATGACGTGGTGAGCGGTTTTCCTCGCTCAGGTCCGACTGACTCATCTAGGTTGTAACTTGAGTCGTCCTCGGCGGCGCGGTGGGTCCAGATAGTCGGTGGGCGACCTGGGATAAGCGGGAGGTGGTGTGGATGGCCTAGGTGCGTCCGTCGTACCTTGTTTGTAACGTTGACGCTGACTCGCCTTGGTATCAGCTAGCGGGTCCGTTTTGACTCGTTTCGAGTCACGGCGTGCTCCGCTCGTTGCGCCATCTGTCTGGCCACTATTCCCATCGTATCCGCCGCCGTCAATAACCTTTGGGCGGCCCCAATCGACTTCTTCGTCACTCGACGCCTCCTGCTCGCTCTCAGGCCCTCTTGGGTCCTCATATCGACGTGGCGCGTTCGTTTCGGCGACGCGCGCGTTCCCGTCGCTCATGGTGCGTGTCCCATCGTATTCGGTGCGGTTGATAACCTTTTGGCCGCCCGAATCGACCTCGACGTCTCCCGGATCTCCCAGCTCGCCCAAATGGCCTCCTGGCCCGGTACCTCGACTTGGCGGAATCGTCTCGCTGCCGCGCGCGTTCCCGTCGTCTATGGCACGTCCCTGGGTGCCCTGGAGGTCGCCTGGTACGACCGTCTCGCCGCTCGGGTCGTCTGGGTCGTCTGGAGGTCTCATAGGTGAGTTTCCTCCCTCTACCTGCTCTGAGCGTGCGCACTCGCGTTCTGACGCATCCCGCAGCTTCCTCGGCACGTTCCTAGGGTCCTCATCGAGTTCCGACGCTCCCGACGCGTCTGGATTGGCGCTGGTAAGTCCGACGTCGCAGCTCGTCGATACTCGCCACTCCCCCTCGAGCTTGACGCTCGGGGGTCCATTCTCTCGCGCGGATGGGTCGGCTGGGTGTGTAAGTGGTGGGGGTGGATCTGGAGGTGCTCTAGGTACGTTGTTGACTGCCGTTTCACTGCACTGATCGTTTTCTTCGTCAGCTGCTGTTGATCGTATGTGCGCACCTGCGCATTCTCTCTCCCCCGCGATCGACGCGTTACGATACGTCGTCGCGCTCTCCCCTGGGCCCTCCACCTGTCTCGCTTCCTCTGCCGCCTCCGCGTCATCCGCTGCGTCCGCGCTTCGATGCGCGACGCTTCCACTTGGATCGACCTGCACGTCCGTGCGGTCTCGCAGTTCGACTTGCGACCTGGTAGGTGGTTCGTCGGGCTTCCCAGCTCGACGTTCATCGTCGCTGTCACTGCCCGCACCTTCCTCGACACCTCTCGACGTCCCCAACACCCTCGTCTCGACCCGCACCTCGCCACCTCGACCTCTCGTGCCCGCTGGCTGGTCAGGCGGCTCTGTGGGTGCGTCAGGACGACGCTCGTCGTCGCCCGTCGCATCCCCAGTGTCGTCTGACGGTCTGGGTGCGTTCGTCGACTCTGCGTCTCCGTCGGGGTGGATGCGCGACGCACTTCGTGTGCTCGCACTGGTGTTCGTTGGCCAGTCCGTTTCATGCGCGGTCAGCTCCCTGCTGCCGCTCATCTGACCTGCGTGCTCCCCCTCGAGCGGCATGCTCTGGGGTGCGCGCGATGTTGTCGTGGTGGTCTCGTCTTCGGACGTCTCCACCCGACCGTCTTCGTCGTCGACGTGCTCGTGCACTCGACTCCGTTCCTCGTCGCTAACCCGTTCCCCAGCGTCCTTTACGCCGCCCGCTACCTCGAGTCGGTCTTCACCTTGCGGTTTCGTTCCGCTTGGTGTCCGTACTGCGGTATGCGTGGTGGCCGTCTCGACTGGTGGTGTCGGCGACTCGTCCTCTGGCCTCATGGGCCCTGCGCACATTGCGTCTGGGTTCGCGATGTCAGCGGTCGTGTCGTTGACCTGCTGACCTGCTGTTGGACTGCTCGCCGGGATCGCGAGGCCTACGCTGTCAGCGCTTTGGTCCGTGGTCTCCATGCCCAGTCCACTTTCTGTGGCTGCGCCTTTGTCGACTCTCCCGCGTGGCTTCTCGCCCTCTTGTTTCGACTCACGACGCTTCTTGTCGTGTCGACCTTCGACCTTGGCGTTTCCGGACTGAGTCTCGACTCCTTCGCACTCGCGCGCCTTGTGGCCGCGCTTGCCGCACTTCTGACAAGTCCCGCGGTACGTTGTAGGTACCCGCTGTCTTCCTTCTAGACAAGACGACGAAGAACCAACCAAAAATCGGTGGTCCCCAGACAACGTGTCTTATCTCCACGGGCTAGAACACTTTGCTCAAGGGAGGTATGAGTAGTCTACCCTTGGCGGGGTTAGGAGTAATGGATATAGTCCAAATAGAAAAGGGGGAAATTTAGTGTACCAGGAGCCGTGGTTTGTTCGCCAATCCTCCACGTAAGTTTACAGATTGGTTGTTAAAGATCGTTTCAGCCTAAAGTCTGGTTAGTAAAGGGGATTCTAGGTGAATTACACACCTAATGGGCTCAAGTTAATGGCAATAGGTTGCCTAGTAACCTGTGGAAAGTTGTACTTTGATAGTATGAGAGGTGGGCGATTTAGCAACTTGGCCTAGGTCTCGCCTAATGCTAATGGATCCAGTGTAGGAAACTCCTGGGAATATTGCGTCCAGAAGTGGTGCTTAGGTAAGCAGATGGTCGTGTCAGGTCGCTTAGTCACTCAGCCGGTTATAGCAAACTCGGTCTTCTTGTGTACTAAGGAGCTAAACTAAAGGTTGGAGGTGTAGACTTAGGCTGATCCCTTAGGATAGTAAGTCTAGACAAGATAGTGGTAGGAGTCCTATAGGTAGGTTGTCCTAGTGATGGCAAGATGCTCAGTCGCTGGTTGGTAGCTAAGTTGACGATACACTTAGTGGACTTAGAAGGGTTATTATAACTCAATCTTATTGTCTCAACTAAGGGGTAGCAAGTTTGGCTTAGAGAGGTGAAGTGTAGCCCTTATTTGGTACTACAGGACGCTTAGGTTGCTTACTAATAGGGACCAGATGCCTTTTGTTGCCCAAAAAGGGGGTTTCTCCCAAAAGGATAGTCTTAGATACTTGTCCTTTATTTAGGTACAAGTTCTAATAGCCTAGTAGTAGTTCTAAAGCCCTATTTACTTCACTCTGGGGTACCTTGCCTTATTAGGTCTTATTAGGCTTCCCAGGGGATCTCTTATCAGATGATATTATCTGAGGTAGAAGATGAGATGCTCTCTGCAGGCCAGAATGCTCCCCTTTATATACATAAATACAGGAGGCTATGCTAGCCAATCAGAGGGCTTGGTGGCTTATAAATTAAGGCACATTGACTTACTAATGCCAGGCACAAGCTGTCAAACCCAGGCACACTAAGGGGAAGCACTTTGAGCAAAGGAGTCCAAATTTGGAATGCTCTGCCAAAGAGGCTGGCTATGCTGTGCAGGGCTGTACAGACTAATGGGGACAAGGTCACATGGTAGCTAATGGTCACATGATCACTTCGTCTCACTGGCACTTAGCTAAGTAATCAGATAAATAAAGAGAAATCAAGGAAATAGTTCGCTATGTACAAATGTGTAAGTGTAAGGATTTGACTAGAGAGATTAATGAATATCTCAATAACCAGTAGGTGGAAAAATCTGGAAAAATAGGAGTATGTAGCTCATGATAGGGGCTATCGTTCCCTATGGTATCAAGGGGTATTGTCCACAGGAAGCTGTGTGGATTCCACTTCTCGGGTCACTGCTTTGCTATGTGCATGCATGAAACTGGTTTCGTGCAGGTCACCGCGCCGCCACTTGTGGCACTGGACTAGTGGGCTTGTCGAATATCTTGCTTAGGTAGTCGTAGTAGTCGTGAGCGGTCGTCAAATCGGTCTGATCCCAAATGAATGGTGGGGTGGTCGTCACCAGCATGTATTGCACTTCTGTGTCGTCGCGCATCCACGCGGCTGCGCGCCACGGGTCCCATGGCCCGTTTGGCTTCATTTTGGTCCCGTCGAGTAGTCCAAGTAGGTCTTGTACTTCCGCTGCTTGAACAAGCTTCTCGTGGTAATCTGACCAATTCCGCCCGTCTGCCGCAAGGTCCGGAACGAGAAATTTCTTGCCGTTCTTGGCTCGTGTCGAGTAAGGCATTTCTCCAAGCCTGAGTGAGTGAACTCTTGTGGTCACTGAGAAGCACCAGAGCTCATAACCTGTAGAATACTCAGTAAGTCACTATGATATTAGAATAGTAGGTACCTGTAGAATACTCAGTAAGTCACTAAGTAAGACTAAAGGTAAATGGTCCGATGTAAGTACTGCTTATGTAAGAGGCAATACCAAATATGGAATCCTAAATCCAACAGGATTCACAGAAGGTTGGTTCGTCTTTTGATGTATCAATTTCCAGGCCATTGACAAGACCTTGTTCAGCTAGACGTCGCGCGACTGATGGTGTGATATGCCCCATTCGGCGGTGGAACTCCATAATGGTAAGTCACTCTGTTACCGCAGCAGTGTGTTCTCCCTCGTGTACAACACGATATAGTCCCTTCGCAGATTGTGGTATATGTCCAATCGTCTTTCCACCAGCATCGCGAATTGTGCAGTAGCCATCTGCAAATGTTGTCAAGAGACCAAGCTCATTCAGACGACCAATTGACACGAGCGTGTACCCCACTTCATGTGAGTACAGGACTTCTGTTAGGCGCAACTTCAAGACTTCCGTCCCATTGGGGATTTCTATGATTAGGTCGCCCACACCCATAGCGCTAAACTTCTGTTGGTTCGCAGTGGTAAAGGACTTTGGCGGGATTGGTTGGATATTCAGCATATGGTCTAAATCCAGGCTGATATAACGAGTGGTGCCCAAGTCGTATAGCTCAACGCGGCACATATCAGTTTGACGGTTGCTAACCTCCATAGCAATGTTCTCCAGGTCATTTTCAGCAGCGGGTGAAAGGCCAGTGCAGCCGCAAGACGTCTCGTCTTCGGCTTTGTGCACTCGTAGCTCTTCATCATCCCATCCACAGCCCCATGGGCTATCATCACCGGTGACCGAGAACCAGTCGTCATCATCATCACGGGAGACTCCCTGCACTCTGCCAGGTATGTCTTTAGCTTCGTCATCACTGTCTGACTCTGTTGATATCAGATCGGGGAGCGATTCATCGTCCTCAATAACTCCAAAAACACTGTCCTCAGAATCAGTGTCATCCATTATAACATGGGCGCTATCCGCGTGAGTCGTTGTCTTCTTGTCTGTGTTCTTTGGTTTGTCGCACTTCGCGGCTAGATGCTGATCTGATCTGCAGTTCCAGCATAGCCGTTTCGACTGAGTGCCTTGGGAGGATCCACGTCCTCATCACCCTGTGGATGACGTTACAGCCATGGCTTCGTCACGATCCTTCATGTCGCCTCTGCTGGTATGTTTCGTTTTCTGCTGTTCTGCTTCTTCGCTGATGAGCGAGATTAGAACATCAGGCTCAATTGTTTTTGACATGGCATATAAACGAGCAACGGCAAGTTGAGTCGATGCAAAGTTGGCAAGGTGTGGGGGAAGGGATCTGATGATTGTCGAACGGTAATCCTTCTCGTCAACGTCTACTCCTACTAAGGCTAGCTCTTCTCGCTTGGTCCGCAGGTCATCCAAGAATTGGCGTGCATCTCCTCCTTTCGGCATTCGAGATTTGAGGAATTGGGTGTGCAGGTCCGTTTGCGCATAAGCCCCTTTTTCAATATATTCCCACTCGATCTCCTTCCACATTTCCTTTACAGTCACCAGTTTCCGGATCTTCAGCGCTGTTGAGTCGGGGATACGTTGGGTAAGCAGATGCTTTGCTACACCCTCGTTCTTATGCCACTTGTTGTGTTCCACACATCAGCAAATCCTGGTTTTTGCCATAGTGTTCATAGTACTCATAGTACTCATAGTATTTATAGTGTTTTCATAGATGATTCATAGTACTCATAATACTCATAGTTTATAGTATTTTCATAGTGATCTCATAGTATCCATAGTATTTCCATAGTATTCATAGTATTCATAGTGGTACTCATCCCAATCCATTTTTTTAAATACTCTTTAACTAGTACACTTTGCTATATCTTTTTGCCACACTTTTTACTATACCTTTTGCTACACTTTCTTTACCACACTTCATTAGCACAATCAGGGTTACTGTCCAGTGCTGTCCAGTATCATAGTACTCATAGTATCATCATAGTCTTTCATAGTGTTGGCTAAAATCATAGTATGTCATAGTTTGTTAAAGTATTACCATAGTCTGTCATAGTATGTCACAGTTTGCCAGAGTATTGCCATAGTCTGTCATAGTCTGTCACAGTCTATCATAGTGTGTCATAATTTGTCACAGTATAATAATGATAGTAAAAAGTGAATCAAAAAGTGTAGGGTTAGGATTAGCATGAATTAAAATTAGACTTAGAATTGCAATGTCCAAAGGATGGTGAAGAAGTATGGCCAAATGTGGTAAAAAATATGGCAGGGTGTAGTGAAAAGTGTACACAAGTATTAGAAAGTGTAGCAGGGGTGGACAGAGATATTTAATGAAAAATGTAGCAAAGTGTAGTATCAAAGGTCAGAGATGTACTCATATACATCTAATGGTTTATACTATGCAAGGTTTTGTGGTTTAATGGTTAATGTGTTTGAAAATTGCCATTTTGGGAAAGTCTTGAGTTCAACTCTTGCCACTGGCATATATTTATAATTTCCATTTGATCATTTGAACCTATAGTAAAGAGTACATAAAAAGTATAATAAATATGAGTGTAGTCTTGAAATTAAAATTAGAAGTGTGTAAAAGTGTATTATAGGGGTTGGATTAGAATTAGACTTCAATGTATATTAAAAATGTAGGATTGGGATTAGGATTAGTAGTATATTACAAGTTGAGTAGGATTAGGGTTAGTAGGTGTATTAATCAAAACATTAATTTTTTGGTTCATTTTTTACTCAACTTTATTACACTATGACACACTATGACAGACTGTGATAGACTATGAGATTACTATAACATACTATGACACACTATGACACACTATGAGATCACTATGACACACTATGATAGACTGTGACAGACTATGAGATCACTATGAGAGTCTATGAACACACTGTGAAACACTATGATTATAGCCAACACTATGAAAGACTATGAGAGTACTATGAGAGTACTATCTATATGGACCCTCACTATGAGCACTATGACACTGTACAGCCAACCCTTATTTTGCTGATGCAGTTTCCTCGGTGGTCATTGGTGTGGCGAATGACAGCTTAGCTGCGGTTCCATCAAAATGGCCCCACATGTCTTTGGCCTCGACGGCAGTCTGAAAACGGAAAGCGAAGATCGCCCAGTTCGTACCCTTGACATCAAGTTTGGGTACGTTGCTGGGGAGCGTATCGGTGGTGACAGGGATGGTGGATGACATCGTATTGATAAGTGGATCTGTTCAGTGATGTGAAGCAGCAGGGCTCATAACCTAAAAGACTAAACAAAGCACTCAGTCGTTGCAGGGCAGACGGACTAAATGATATTCACCTAAACAAAGCGCTACGTATGAAGTAAGTATAAGTCCGGTACGATCTATGTGAATGATACTCACCTCAGTTGTTGCGGGGCAGACAGACTGAGGTGACGACTACGAACGGGGCCGTTAAGTACTCGTAGACATAAGCCAACTATCTAACGGGGTAAACAAAGAATGCAATGATAACGAAATAAAAGTAGAATGCATCGTATCCAAGGGAACGCGTAAGTAATCAAACATGTCGGGCTGTGTGCGCGTCGTGTGGTACATCGTCCGGAGCCAAACGACATGCTCTGTGCAATGGATCTGTACGAGATCGGCGGCGCGCACGCTTGCGCATTCCGACAGCTCGTTCGCTGCGCTTTCCTTCACCTTGTGCGCTATGTTGCGCAATACCCCCAGTTGACCAAACAGCGTCTCGTCGGCCTGGGGACATCCATCTGCATCCTCGGGTTCCAGGACCGCAAGGATGGTGTGAGACGATAACGCGGATGGAGGCGTCCCGGAGACGAGGTAAGCGTTAAACGAACGTGTGAGACGACCGTATCTGTCCTAGGTCAAGAAAGCAAACCTCATTTGACGACCAATTTGAGGGACTGCGGGTTCGTCGACAAGGACGCGACGAGACCCACCATCGCTTGAATGTACTGATCCGTATGAAGGCTTGAGATCCACACTTGATAAAAACGGTTGACCTTCATGCGTTCCGCGGAACGTTTCATGTACCAGTTCGACACAGCTCTCCCTGGTCTTGTTACCCACCCCGCCGTGCACTGCAGCACTCCGAACGACGTGCGACAATGCCAACACACAGCTCGCTGCAATCTCCTCCTCACTCCCGCGTGCACCCCCAACGGGCTCCGTCACCACCGGATCCATGTGTGGCCAACTGCGCATCTGCAGCCTGTGTGCGCATGGTGATGCTCAATGGATCACTGACTGACTTTACAAACATCCGCTGCAACTGCACGAAGAGCAGCTGGGAGGACGGGGTCGGGGGCACTGGCGAGGAATGTCAAGAGGGTGAGGGTAGAGAAGAGCCGATAGACCTGTCATATAATAGTACTAGGCGGGTGATATTGATATTGTACTTGTAGACAATTGGTCGGTCATTGGACTGTCTTGAAGACAACCACAGGACCATGCCTGGGGCTGACATAGCAGCATTTATCATCGCACGAAGTATGGGTCTACAAAGGTCGATAGACGAGTTCCTCTGTTAGTTGGCAAAGCTTTGGAAGAATGCAACAGGCGCACCGAGGAGTAGTAGAACGAATCATTGTTATTCGATCGACTTTACGATCTAATGATCGTGTTGCTGTTTGGTATTTGAGTGGCGTCAGCATTGAGCGCTAACAGTGTGGCGTTACATTGCCTCACTGGCTCGTGGTATATAAGCTGTGGCAGTTCAACATGTTCAGTGTTTTCCCTCCTTGGTCTTTTCGCCGCGCACCTTTGGCCGACTCGACACCCAGCTTGCAACCAATCGCCAAAGCACCATAATGTCAAGCGTCACGTCACAACGGCTCGACAACGACTCGGATGGTCCTCAACCCATGGTAATCTTGGGACAAGATGAGGGTATCGAGTGGCTTGAGTATCTCCCTGACGGACGACGCATTGTTACTGGCTCCCGAAAAACCATGAGGGTCTGGAATTTGAAAAGCGGACAGCAAGAAGGGGCACCGATAGAGGAGGACAGGATAAACGATTTTGCTGTGACCCAAGATGGCACGTTGGTCGTCAGCACTGGGCCAGCGTCTATGTCTTCGCACACCAGTGACAGGGATGGGAGGATCAAAGTGTGGGACGTCGAATCGCACAAACTCGTCAAGGAATGGACTCACCCAGAGAGATTCTCCAAGATTGCTATCTCGCCGGAAGGGCTGATTGCAGTTAGTGGAAAGAACGTGGCTATTTACACCATGGAAGGGAGACAGGTCAATTCCGTCAGGTTCGGCGAATTCGTTTGGCCCAAGTGTTTCTCTCCCGACGGAAAGAAACTCGCATGTCAGACTGAGTTCGACATCCGCGTATATGACTTTGCCAGTGGCGGGCTCATCCTCTGTCCATTTGACAGAGACTGGGTCAGCAGTGTGGTGTGATCACACGACGGCAGCAGGCTCTTCTCTGGCTCAGAGGACGGAACGATTCGCTGTTGGAACTCCGACACAGGACAACAAATCGGAAATCCATGGACAGGTCATACAGACGACATACGCGCCCTCTCCCTCTCCCCAGATGAATCGGTCCTTGCGGGCACGTCCTGGGATGGAACTGTTCGTTTCTGGAATGCTACTACTGGCGATCCAATCGGACAACATCTACAACATGATAAAGTCACCAAAGTTCGTTTCTCTCCCTCTGGTGAATCCGTGGCGTCAGCAGGAGATGAAAAGATATATTTGTGGCGGGTGCCCTGGTTGGATTTCCTGGAGAGTCGGGTAAGCACGCTTATCAGATGTATCTCAGTATTCATGCCCATCACTCTCCATCTAACAGACTGGCCTTGCTAACCTCGACGTGCCACACAACAACGTCCTCAGTCCACCTCCACCATACTCTACCCACGTCCTCGCCGCAGAGCAAGTGTTGGACCTCGATCTTGGTGTGAGCATTTGGAACCCATTGCGTTCCGTTCACTTGCTCACACCTATTCGGAGCTGTTTACGATACATGGGGCTTATCCTATCACATCTTTCGTGGTACCCAATTCACACCCTAGCCCACTTATACCGAACTCAAATCCTGATGAAAACAACTCTTCGGACACGTTCTCTGTGTCTAACGAAGTGGACTTGCAATACATCCTTCCACATCCCTCCCTCGGGCTTGATAAGGGCCAACACATATTTGAACTACGCCTGCGTAAATTGGTATGAATGTTTGTCCATCACGTACAATCACCAAGCAATTTTTGCAGGTTGATCTTGCAACCTCAAAAGGGTTTCGTGTCCCTCAGGACCTCGTCCCTTCAAACTTAACTCAAGGGATACGGAATACTGGACTGGAGAGCATAGAAGATGTTGATCGGAACTCGATGTGAGTATGTCTTATAATTGCTAACTCCCTCTTGCAACCGGCAAAAGTACCAGTATTTGTTGTTGCGGAGAGTTGTTTGAGCTATTCGAGCGCTGACCTATTTCCCATCACTCTTCCACAGGCGTGCTTCCCAGAGTGGACCTTCCACGCCAGTCTTTCGTTCCGTATCCAATGGCGACCCTAGAAAGATCCTTAAGATCGATAAAATCAAGCAAAAACTCGTCGAGATGCTTCGTGAGTCATTTCAAATCACACGAAAACCATGTCCAATCAGCCAGTTGACCACCACATATTCAGGTGAAACTGGGTTCAAGTTGTCCAACGGTAGGCTACCATGGTCCACCCTCGACAGGGACTTGCAGAAGAAAGGGTATATGATGATCAATTGGCCGCAAGGCGTTGTTCGTGATCGGGATAAAGGGTGTCTGGTTTAAGTGCAGAAGACGTGGACAAGCTCCACGATGCACTCTTCGTTGACGAACAACGCATTCGGTTTGTTCCACGTGGCGATGGCGAGTTTTTCAGCATATACAATTCGGCCATTTTCAGGTTGCTCACACCGCCGCCAGAATCTGCATATGACAACGAAGGGGTCCCTTCGTTGGAAGTTGGGTCGGGCTCGGACTGTCCCCGCGAGAGCGATCATATGACGAAAGGCAAGCAGGCGAGGTTCAGAGTGACGACAGCAGACGAGTATCCTCACAAGAAGCGGCGTTTGTAGGCGTGCATTTCTTACCACCTCTATTTATTGGACAAAGGTTGCGGCCACGGTTCCATGGACATACATGCCTGCTCTGCGATACGACTTGTTACCAAATGATGAGGCTGCACTCTTTGATTGGTGTACTACAGAACTTCGTCCCAATTATAACTTGCATTCTCTACAGATGGCGACCGACTGGCTGACAGCTGAGCGAAAGGCAGTTTGTCACACCCGTACAGTGTAGGTAGCACCGCGGAAAAGTGCTCGCACGACTAGATCCACTCAGAATATCCCCACCAAGCTATCCCCCCCGTCCGCCGTCATCTCCTTCAATACCTCGCGCGCATCCCGCGCCGGGCGCGAAATCGCAGGACGCTCGTTCAAGGCTTCGCCGCGCTCTCCTTGACCTTGAGTGCCACGCTGCGCAATACCCCCAGTTGACCAAACAGCGTCTCGTCGGCCCGGACACGTCCGTCTGCGTCCTCGGGTTCGAGGACCGCAAGGATGGTGTGAGACGATAACGCTGACGGACGTGTCCCAGAGACGAGGTAAGCGCTAAACGAACGTGTGAGAGGACCGTATCGTCGGTGGTCGAGAAACCAAACCTCACTTGACGACCGACTTGAGGGACTGTGGGTTCGTCGACAAGGACGCGACGAGACTCGCCATCGCTTGAATGTAGTGATCTGCACACATACGTCATCGAATGCGTAAGATCGGCACTAGTCGAAAAGGAAACCCGGCTGACCTTCGTGCGTTCCGCGGAACGCTTCGTGTACCAGTTCGACACAGGTCTCCCTGACCTTGTCACCCACCCCGCCGTGTACCGCAGCACTCCGAACGACGTGCGACAACGCCAACACAAAGCTCGCCGCAATGTCTTCCTCGCTCCCTCGCGCACCCCCGACGAGCTCCGTCACCACCGGATCCACGGGCGGCTGACTGCGCATCAACGCGCCGAGCGCATCCGCAGCCCGCGTGCGCACGACGATGCTCGACGGATCGCTGACAGACTTGACAAACGCCCGCTGCAGCTGCGGGAAGAACGGCTTGACGTGGTTGGGGATTCTCTCCAGCATCGTCGCGAGCGCGGATAGGATCGCGGTCTTGACGCCCGGCGGGTAGGTCGTTGCTTGGGTTGCGACGCGGATGAGGGGACCGGTGAAAGGGACGACGAATGGTTTGATGGCTGATTCGTCGGTGCGCTCGACGAGGTCACCGATCGCATAGGCCGCGTTTTCACGTTGTTCATTGCTTCCCGTGGTAAGCCCTGCAATGATGATGGGCACAGTAGGTGCCGCGCCCTTGGGCAGGTTGAACCCAGGCACTGTCCGTCCTGGGGCACCCATATCAAACGCTCTCCATGCTGCGGTGTGAACAACGACTTGGAGATCGTCGAACAAGGAGATGAGCTGTCGAACCCAATCCACCCTGTACAGAGATGCATCGAGGTCTGATTCTTCGCAAAAGACGGAGAAGAGATCACAAGCGCTCGCGCGGCGCGTCGGCGTATCGCTCTTTGTCCTGTGCACCCCCAAGTCAGAAAAAGAATGTGCCATAGGACCGAACACGCGTACCATCCAAGGAGTAGTAGCATCAACGTGCTCAACCCTTCCGGATCATCGATCGACCCGAGCAACGCACGCAACGCCTCGTCCAAAGCAACACGTAGTTCCTCGTCCCTTTCCACATCCAGTACCTCGACCAATGCATTCAAGATGACCGTCAGACGCCTGCTGAGAGCATTACTAGCCACAGTGACGAGCGACGCGAGCGCGCGCGTTGAACACTGTCATCGGGTTCGCGATCAATGTAGGAATCAACACGGGGAACACCGTCGTCGCCAGAACCTAGCGTATATACACATCAGAAAACGCGGACGTTCTCCTCTTTCGCCCCGAGGAAAAATGACCCTCCTGAAGGGCCTGGAGGGCCGTCCCAGAGCTCTCGCCAGGTTGACGGAGGGCTTCCAGTAACGTAGGTATCGTCTGATCGATGGCCATGGCTCCGATATGCTCCTGCAGTGTGTCAAACGCCTTCGCCGCTGCCGTCCTGACAGTCGCGTCGTCATCGACGAGCGAGGTCCGGACAATGGTAATAATCTCGCTTTCGTGGCCCTCGCGCTGTGCATCGGCCGTGCTCTCCCTGTCAAATAAACCATCAATGGATGGAAAATGGCATCCGAGGGGAGGGATGGACGTACATGGTGTCCGACAGCATGAGGCATACGCCTTGACGGGTACGCGCATCAGGCGACGCGACCGTATGCTGCAAAACCGGAATGATCTCGCCCACGATCTTTTCGCCAAACTTGCGGCACAGCCCAGTGGTCATACGTGTCACCGTCTGACACAACCTCCCAGATGAAAAACGCACACTCTGGTAAAGGAAACAAACTGACCTCTTGCTGCTCAAACTCGTCGCTCGAACTCAGTTGGACGAGCTGACTCACCAACTCGGGCAGAATCTCACACACTGGGAGCAAGCACGTCAGCACGAGCACGCGGTTTGTCGGACAACGCCCCTACCTGTTCTAGGCGTGTTGTGCACGAGCGCCTTCCAGATCTGGATGGAGGACTGGCGTACGACATTGACGGCATCTTGTCTCGCCAGGTACAACGCCGACAGAATGCGATTCCGTCGTTCAGCACCCAACCCAAAGACTCCGGGGAAGGGAGAGTCTTTACCACTGAATTGTGGCCTGAGACCTGGTAAATGAACCTCCTAAAGTTCACTGATGAGCATCCAGAGGGTCGTGACGGCAAACGGTCGATTTGTACCCTGCCATATCGGTCCTATTTGTGCTCATGATCGTTTCCTTCAGCGACGCGAAATCGTATGACCTGCACCATGTCACGGTTTTTCCGTCCCTTTGCTCCATGTTTCTCGTTCAATGATCAGAGTGAGCTATAATTCAATGTCAGTTTAAACCCTTGAGCCCGTTTCCGAAGCAAACGAAAACATACAGTGAGCCAACGACAATTGATCAAAGTACTAAACGACGTCTTGAGCAGGGCCGACAACACATCGTTGTTGGTAAATGCCGTAGCATAACCGCGACCGGACTTGTCATTCTTGAGAGGAAGTGTTTACATTTATTTATACCATCTCACTTTGTTCACTCCACGACGACCTCGCCCCAGCCGTGGAGAGAGTATAATCTTTCCAACCGCCTATCCTTCAAGCTACAGAGACGGGCGTCTGTTCCGAGCTCCTGGTCCCATCAACGAACGATCGGCTGTTGAGAACTAGTGATGGTGAATATGGCCACTTGCCGCACTCGACGACCCGATGCTGGGGGTAGAGGAAATGGTCTGTGAGTCCAAGTGCTTGGAGTCTAGGTCTGCTGGTTTCAGCAGGTGTTGGGATTATTGTTGAGCACGGGAGCACGCAGTCGGTCAAACTCAAGTACACCTCCGATCCGAGTCGCCCCGTAATTCATCATCTTTGTGACTCCCAAACTCCATGAACGGGATGGTGGGAGCCTCGAATCGGCTGTAGAAATGATCCAGATCCAGATCTTGCATTGAACGCTATGTTTTTTTTGGGGGGGCAATGCATGAAACATCCCTGCTCTCTACTCTCCCCTTTCCCTTCCCTCTCAGCCAGATGCACACATCCGTTGACTGCTCACCATGGCACTCTTCCGATCCGCGTTCTCCCATCTCTCGCGTAAGTCGATGTCTGCCGTCGTGGTTAACATGTCACTCGCTTGCTGGTGCCAGCAATCGCACACTCGGTCCACTCAATTCTTCCAAAAGTCGAAATGTGCACCGCACCTTGTGCAGGTGGAGATATCTGGGGTACACCACTCGGTAAAGACCATCCTCGCACGCTGATTCAGGTGTTTTTAGTTGATGGAATGTGTTCTCTTAATTGAAAGCACTCACCATTCTGTGACCCTCACTACTGAGAGCTTCCCAACGGGGGGCACCCTCTCCCATCCCGACGTCCACGATTGCATCCGTTAATATAGTTGACGGACACTGTACCACACTCGCACACCCTCTCGAGGTCGAACGGACACTCGTGTCTGGTCGACGCGCCTCGGGGCCCACACCACCCTTGCATGGTTTGCCCACATGGTGGCCATTGTCGGTTGAACGACCGAGTTGGTTTGTGACACAGCGGAGAGTTTACGTTGCTTGGTTGCTGATATTCTCTGCAGCCGAAGATGATCAGAGTGTTGAAGGACAAGCCTCGGGGAAAGCCAGGGGCGAGAATTTGCCACTGAACGCATCGTTACCTAGGTGCCTTGGCTTTCCGTTTTTCCTGAGGGTATAAGGTATAATTATGAAGGTCACCAGGACTAAGGTTTTTCAATATCAATGGTTCTCTACGATAGTAGACTGCTTGTCGTGTATCATAGTCTTATGAAAATGAGACCCTGACTCGTGTTTGCATGATGATTCGGAGGTGCACTGGTGGCGTAAGGAAGAGCGACAGCTCTTGAATAGATGAGATCAAGCCGACCAGAATCCGTACAAGTGCACCGGGGAGTTAGATAACAGGTTCAATTTGGTCGACCACGATCTCACCAGGCAAAGATTATAATGCTGTGGTTTTTTAGTATCGTCGGCATTGGGAACTAGGGGAGGCACTGCAATGATGGGCATTGCCTCACGTTTACCTTACAAGGGCTGGTGGTGTAAAAAATCAGTATTTTCCCTCCTTGGTCTTTTCGCCACGCACCTTTGGCCGACTCGATACCCGGCTTTCAACCAATCACCAAAGCACCATCATGTCAAGCGTCACATCACCACAATGGTTCGACAACAATGATCCCCAGCCACATCCAAGTCTGGTAATCCCAACAGAAGGTGACAGGGTTGTGCGGCTCGAGTATCTCCTTGACGGACGGCGAGTTGTTACTGGCTCCCGCAAAACCGTGAGGACCTGGAATTTGGAAAGTAGGGAGCAAGAAGGGCCACCGATGGAGCACGAGAACGGCATGTCCGATTTTGCTGTGACCCGGGATGGTACAAAGATCATCAGCAGTGACGACGATGGGAGGATCAAAGTGTGGGACGTCGCATCGCACAAACTCGTCAAGGAATGGACCCACCCGGAGAGCTACCCTGGCATTGCCATCTCGCAGGATGATCGACTCGTTGCGGTTGGTGACGGGAAGATGGTTGGCATTTACAACATGGAAGGGGTTCGGGTCAACCGCTTTACCAAGATTGGCAGAGGAACGTTGTCCATGTGTTTCTCTCCCGACGGAAACAAACTCGCATGCGGCACTGAAGACGGCATCCGCGTGTATGACGTCAACAACGGCAGGATCATCGGTCCATTAGACGGGTTTGTCACTGTTGTGCTGTGGTCACGGGACGGCAGCAGGCTCTTCTCTGGCTCAGAGGACGGAACGATTCACTGTTGGAACTCCGTGACAGGACAACAAATCGGACACCCGTGGTCGGGTCACACCGGTACCATATCCTCTCTCTCCCTCTCCCCGCTGGATGGATCGATCCTTGCCAGCGCATCCCTTGACCACACCGTTCGCTTCTGGAATGCGACTACTGGTAATCCCATTGGACAACATCTACAACACGACGAAAAAGTTTGCACTATTCGTTTCTCTCCCTCTGGCGGACTAGTAGCATCAGCAGGACGGCATGGAAAGATATATATATGGCGGTCTCAAATATTCAACTTCGAGTATGTCTTTCCAGTAGCCTGTAGTACGATGATCTAATATGGTTTCTTCGTTCGTTGTTAGTCCGAATTTCCCACCTCCACTAGATCTCACACGCTATATCTTCAGGACTGGTGATCGGTATGTCGATGGAGGAGTATTTGCTGATGTGTATAGGTGTTGGTACCGTGACGAGGAGGTTTGAGTTTGGTGTACGACTCATGCAGCCTGCTATTTACCTCTCCTCCAGGTTGCAGTAAAGGCGTTCCGATTCTCCTTCGCAATGGATGGAGATGTGAATGATAGATCTGCCAAGGTAACTCATCTCATTCACAACCGATGAATGCGATCTAAACTACCTCGTAGAAGCTCTGTCGGGAGCTCGGAATTTGGAGAAGACTTGATCACCCGAATGTCGTTCCGTTCCTGGGTGTTGCGTACGGATTTGGGATGCATGAAGCAATGTCCTTCGTGTCGTTATGGATGCCCCATGGGTCCCTCCACCATTTCTTAGCGAAGAATAACCGTAATCTAGGTTTGCAACACCGACTCCGGTTTGTGCGTCTGCTGAACGTCTATCACATCCATGTCCTTTAACTCTGCATGATTAGCTGCTGGATATTGCCAATGGGCTGCACTACTGTGGGTCACTGTTATCATTACCATCGCCGGAAAAAATAACACACTACAGTGCATTCTTTTCCATTCTTCCATGGTGGCCTGAACAGCGTGCGTCAAAGTAGAAATCTTTTAACATGTTCTTTGCCTGACTAGAGGCCAGAATAATGTGCTCCTCGATGCAGATTGCATTGCACGCTTAGCCGGTTTTGGATACTCATCCTTGTTGGGGAATATTCCCGAAGCATTGACCTATCTCCAAAGATCCACCGCACGATCAGGAGCATTGCGCTGGATCGCACCAGAGCAAGTCGATCCAGAAGAATCGTTCAAACTGACAACCAAGACCGATATATATTCGTTTGGTTGTGTCGCTCTCCAGGGATGTTTGTTCACAGACTCGGATACCCGGCCTTGCTAATATCCTTGCAGGTTTTGTCTGGGAGAAAACCATGGTCAGAAGTCCAGATGGACTCGATCGTTGTGTTGCGCTTGATGCAGGGACACAAGCCAGGCCGACCAGAGTCTCGAACACTGAATGACACGCACTGGCATTTAATCCAAGATTGCTGGTCAGCAATAGAGGAACGCCCTTCTGCGGAGGAGATCATTTTCACCATTGATCAATTTTTGAGCCATTGCCCACAGTCCCCTCCCCTCCGTGATTTGCTCCCGGTATGGTCAAGTGGAGCTAATCCTGGGGTCGGATCGTCATCATCTCTCAGTCAAGCCTTCATAGAGGGCTCAAGTACACATATCATCCAGGCTGCCATCGAGGATGATCAGAACAGGTATATGGTGATGGTCATCTCAGCCTGTTCGATCATGTTGACACCTCAGCATCTACACCTACCAGCATCGCATCACCTTCTGGTATAACAAGCTTGAACCGACCCCACGAGAGCGAGAAACGCCGGATGTCGCTGACAAGAAAGCATTCCGGTATAGCAGAACCGAACGATCATCCATGGACTAGGTTCATCTTTCCAGTATCCTGTAGTGCGATAATCTGATATCATTTCTTTGTTTGGATTGTCTTT
The DNA here is from genome assembly GCA_025782845.1 of Boletus coccyginus. NCBI lineage: Eukaryota > Fungi > Basidiomycota > Agaricomycetes > Boletales > Boletaceae > Boletus > Boletus coccyginus. Next base: position 26,673 of record JAHZSR010000099.1, read on the forward strand.
GTTAGTCCGAATTTCCCTCGTCCACCAGATCTCACACGATATGTCTGCAAAGTCAATGATCATTATGTTGCCGGAGGAGCGTTTGGTGATGTGTATAGGTGCCGATACTTTGATGGTTCGCCAAAGGAGGTTCGAATTTGGCATATGATGCATGCAGGCTGCTATTTACCTCTCCCCAGGTTGCTGTAAAGGCGTTGAGATTCATGTTCGCAATGGACGGAGGTGTGAACAATAGACCCCATGAGGTATCTCATCCCATCTATGACCAATAAATGCGATCCAATTTGCCTCGTAGATGCTCCGTAGAGAGCTCGGAATTTGGAGGAGACTCGATCACATCAATGTTGTTCCGTTCCTGGGCGTTACGTACGGATTTGGGATGCATGAAGCAGTGTCTTTGGTATCGTTATGGATGCCCCATGGATCCCTCCATCGTTTTTTGGTGAAGAATAACCGTAATCTAGGATTGCAACACCGACTCCGGTTTGTGCGTCCGCCGAATGTCTACCACATCCATATACTCTAACTGTGCGTGATTAGCTGCTGGATATTGCCAATGGGCTGCACTATTGTGGGTCGCTGTTATTGTTACCAAGGCTGGAAGAAATAACACACTACAGTGCATTCTTTTCCATTCGTCCATGGTGACCTAAACAGTGTGCGTTCAAAGTAGAAATATTTTGTCATGTTCTTTGTCTAACCAGTGGCCAGAACAACGTGCTTCTCGATGGGGACTACACCGCACGCCTGGCTGATTTCGGATACGCTTCATTGGTGGGAAACGCTCCCGAAGCATTGACCTATCTCCAAAGATCCACCGCACGACACGGAGCATTGCGCTGGATCGCACCAGAGCAGGTTGATGGAGAAGGGACGTTCAACTCAACGACCAAGACCGATATATACTCGTTTGGTTGTGTCGCTCTCCAGGGATGTTTGTTCACGGACTCGGCTGCCAGGCACTTGCTGACATCCTTGTAGGTTTTATCTGGCAAGCAACCGTGGTCGGAAGTCCAGGGAGGCTCGGCCATTGTGTTGCGCTTGGTGCAGCGACAAAACCCAGGCCGACCAGACTCTCGAACACTGAGTGACTCACACTGGGACTTAATTCAAAATTGCTGGTCAGCAGTAAAGGAACGCCCCGCGGCGGAGGTAATAATATCCACCATTAATCAGTTCTTGAGCAAATGCCCACAGTCCCCTCCCCTCTGTGATTTGTTCCCGGGATGGTCGAGTCAGGCTGATCTTGGGGCTGAAACGTCATCATCTCTCAGCCAAGCCCCCATAGAGGGCTCGAGCACACATATCACCGAGGCCGCCAGCAAGGATGATTAAAACAGGTACATAGTGATGATTATCTCAGCCCGTTTGATCATGCTGACATCTCGACATCTCCAGCACCGCATCGCATTTTCGTGCTAACGAGCTTGGACCGACCCCGCGAGAGTGAGAAACGCCTCGTGTTGCTGATATGAAAGCAACCGAGCATAGCTGGAACGAAGGAGCAATGTTGTAACAAGAGGTGACGCGTGTAGGCGTGCATTTCACACTATGTTTATTCGTTGGATGAGCCTGAGCACGATTCATGGACACATAGCTCTGGCTGACTTGTCATATCTGGGACATTATTTATGTGCTGTCTGATGTATTTACTTCCCGGCACCTCACGTCGACATTCCACTCCAACCCTTTCATCGACTACTGAGAGGCAATCGTTGGCAGAGTATTTCGCCTAACCCCGATCTCCGGAGGCCCTCAGAGTCACAATCACCATGAGAAGACACTATGACCCCGTTGCTCGTCGACGACGCTGTCCGACCGCATACGACTTGATTCTCTCAGAATGCCCCCCATGCACCAGGCTTTCCTAATGCGAATCATCACTTAACTTCCAACACTCTACTACAGGTATACTTTCTGGAGGGAACCCTCGACGTTAGTCTTTCATTCAGCATCCAATGGAGACCCAAAAGAAACCACAAGATCGATAAAAGCAAGCAAGAACTCATCAAGTTATTTCATCACTTGAAGTATGCGTTCAATCTGTCGACCACCATCTAACCAGGTGAAAACATGATCTTCACCTGGTCACAAGGGGTTGTTTGCGAAAAACGCCTTAGGTTCGCTGCCATCTCCTTCAGGACCTCGTGCACTGAAATCGCAGGACGCTCATTTGTCATGCTCTCCTTGACCTTGAGCGCTACGCTGCGCAATACTCCCAGTTGACCAAACAGCATCTCGTCAGCCCGGACATGCCCGTCTGCGTCCTCGGGTTCGAGGGCCGCAAGGATGGTGTGAGACGATAACGCTGACGGAGGTGTCCCGGAGACGAGGTAAGCGCTAAATGAACGCGTGAAATGATCATATCGTCGGTAGTCAAGGAATCAAAGCTCACTTGATGACCAACTTGAGAGACTGTGGTTCGTCAACAAGGACGCGACGGGACTTGCCATCGCGTGGATGTAGTGATCTGTACACATATGTCATCGAATGTATGAGATCGACACCAGTAAAAAAGAAACCCGGCCGACATTGATGCGTTCCGCAGAACGCTTCATGTACCAGTTCGACACAGGTCTCCCTGACGCATGACGATGCTCGACGGATCGTTGAGAGACTTGACAAACGTCCGCTGCAGCTGCGGGAAGAACGGCTTGACGTGGTTTGGGATTCTCTCCAGCATCACTGCGAGCACGGACAGGATCGCGGTCTTGATGCCCGGGGGATATGCCGTTGTTTGGGTTGCGACGCGGAACCGGTAGAAGAGACGACGAACGGTTTGATGGCTGATTCGTCGGTGTGCTCGACAAGGTCTCCAATCGCATAGGCTGCATTTTCTCATTGTTCGTTGCTTCCTGTAGTAAGGCTCGCGGTAATGATGGATACAGTAGGTGCCACGCCCTTGAGCAGGTTGAACCCGGGCACCGTCTGTCCTGGGGCACCTGTTCCTTCGATAATCCTCCGAAGAGGCACGACGAGCGGCTCGAGTTCGTCCTTGGCACTGACTTGGAGATTGTCAAACAAGGACACCAGCTGTCGAACCCAATCCACCCGGTACAGACGGATCAAGGTCTGATTCTTCGCAAAAGATGGAGAAGAGATCACAAGCGCTCCGAGTCGCTCTTTGTCCTGCGCACCCCTGAGTGAAAAAAGAATGCGCCAAAGGACCGAATACGCGTACCAGTCTAAGCAGCAGTACCATCAACGTATTCAACCCTTCCGGATCCTCGGTTGATCCAAGCAACACACGCAGCGCCTCATCCAAAGCAACACGTAATTCCTCGTCCTCGTCCTCCTCCAGTACCTTGACCAATGCATTCAAGATAACCGTCAGACGCCTGCTGAGCGCATTACCAGTCACGGTGACGAGGGATGCGAGCGTGCGCACGCGTTGAACACCGTCGTCACCCGAACCTAGTGCATATCACATCAGAAAACCCAAATGTTTCCTCTCGCCCCGAGGAACAATGACTCACCAACATGACCTCCCGAAGGGCCTGAAGGGCCATCCCAGAGCTCTCGCCAGATTGACGGAGGGCTTTCAGTAATGTGGGCATCGTCTAATCGAAGGCCTTGGCTCCGATATGCTCCTTCGCCGCTGCCGTCCTGATAGTTGCATCGTCATCGACAAGCGAGGTCCGAACAAGGTTGGTAATTCCGCTCTCATGGCCCTTGCGCTATGTATCAGGGATGCTCTCCCTGTCGAACAAACCGTCAGTGGATGGAAAACAGCATGCGAGGAAGGGATGGACGTACATGATGTCCAACAGCATGAGGCATACACCTTGACGGGTACGTGCATCAGGCAACGCGACCGTATGCCGCAAGATCGCAATGATCTCCCCCACGATCTTTTCGCCAAACTTGCAACACAGCTCGGCAGTCGCACGCGGTGCAGTCTGACACAACCTCCCATATGAAAAGCAGACACTCCGGTAAAGGAAACGACTGATCTATGTCGCTTATCGAATCCTTCACGGATGGCGAAGAGCGATCCCACAGTGGAATGTTCCACTGTGGGGACCGCAAGGCAGCGAAAAAGTGCGCTGGGGATCTCCGAAAGGAGCCTCGGCGCCCGAGCGACCTGTGGGTTTTGCCGGCCGTGCCTGGCCTCGTGCCCACCCGGTATATAGGCTTCGCCGAGCAGGAAGCCTCCCCTCTCCCCACTCGTTCTACCCGCATTGCAACCAATCTATCCGGGGTCGCGCCCCCGCCGTTGCGGGCCACTTCGTGGTTTGGCCAACTCCCTCGATAGGGCTTAAGATTGGTAGCTGGTACCCTAAACGGTCTCGGAAGGACAGCGGTAGGGGTAGCGGTAGCCCCCTGACGAGAGCTTTCGCAGGCTCGAAACCGCACGCCCGAACCCGCCCCCTCCTTATCCACCTCCGCCTGTACCGTACATGGTTTTCCATGGTCCGGCTCTGATCCTTGGAGAGGAGCGCCCGACGGACAGGCGAGTGGACTGACAGCCCAAGCGTCCCTCTTCGCACATAGATCACATACCATGGCCCTTCGGGCCATGGTCTTTCCACCTCTCGCTGCTCAAACTCGTCGCTCGAACTTGACGAACTGGCTCACCAACTCGGGCAGAATCCCACGCACTAGGAACAAGCACATGCCAGTTCGTCAGAAAACGCCCCCAAGTATCTGTTCTAGGCGTGTTGTGCGCGAGAGCTTTCCAGATATGGGTGAATGGCTGGCGGGCAACATTGACGGCACCTTGTCTCGCCAATTACAGCGCCCACAGGATGTGATCCCGCCGTTCATTGCCCGATGCGAAGACTCCGAAGAAGGACAAGGGCAAAACTTAACCACTGAATATATTATCACCTGAGACCTGGTAAATCTTCTTGCGGGAAATACGTGGCATGAACGATTGGGCGATGTACGACACGAGAATGAAGGGGACGTACATTCACTCCGATGAAACTTGATCACGTCCAACACGAGCGCAGCCTGCTCCAATGCCCGCGCCTTTGCCCTTTTTCTCGTTTGGCCCTTGTCCTCTTTTCGCATCGCGAGCACTGGCAGGGGGGAGTATCGGTGAGCAAAAAAGCGACTACGGCAGTTGGCCTCACCATCGATGTACGTTGTCCCCACTGGCGTCTCCCAAATCCCGAGTTCTGCCTCTGTCAATGCATTCAACGCCCCAGCATCGATATCCACCCTCAGCTGATCTATCACGCGCGGTAACACGACGTGTGGGGCTATGAATACCATCGTACCAATCGCGCGGTAGCTTGCTCCTGCGAAACCTGACTATATGCGTCACGCAGACAGCAAAACGTGTCGGATGGGTGCGCGCAAGGAGCGAGATTGGGATCCCTTGGTCTCTTTGACAATCAGCATTGGGAGGTTATTTACGAGTGTCATGGACGCGGTGCTGTGCTTGGGAAACATCATCAGCATCGTGTCCAGCGTGGTCCGGTGATCTACGCCTGTCGTTCTTCCGGTCAGTGGGAGAGCCGGTACTTCGGAGAGGACATTCTCGAGAAACTCTGTGGGAAATTTGGACACCAAGACTTTGACAAGAGCCGAGGCGTTCGTGCGCACAGTAGGGTTGCTTGACTTGGCAGAGTTGAGAGGCGGTGAGAAGTTTCTTGAGGGTAGGAATATCCAAGGGGTGTGCATAAGCAAGCAAAAAGTCAGCAATGACTGGAGGACGTCAGGCAGAAAACAGATGCACACGAGAGATAGCGTACCACTGAGTGAGTATTCTGGGGATTGAAGGAGGGCTTTCTCCATGGTGGACAAGACCGAGGTGGAGAGGTCGTCAGGACCGATGGTAGTACGGATAAAGTCATAAAGTGCGTTCTGGAGACAATGAGTTGGATGGCGCGTGCTCGTGAAGCGACATACGGAAGAGTGTGGAGGGACTGCCGCTTTGGACACGAGAACACGCATCGTATACAGGTTGATGATACCCTCCTGGACTGGGTCATCGGCAAACGTCTGGAACAGGCAGGGCACTCACCTTGACGTTTGGAGGGAGAGATCTCGTCCTTGGCGTTTTTGAGGAGGATGGCGACATCGACGGCGGTGCCTAGGGGAAGCGGCGACGAAGGTGGTGTAGAGACCGCAGGATAAGTTGAGGAGGATAAAAAAATCTGCCGCGGCGTAGGCGCTGGAAAGACCTCTCAGCGAAGAGCGGCGAGGGATGGAAAGAGGGCAGACCTGGATATGCGGGCTACTTCGTTTGCAAGCCAGCCGAGGACGTTGTCGAGGACGCCGAGTTTTGGTGCGGACTCGTCTTTTTGCACGAATCGCATTCCAATCTGCCCGACGGCATCGCGCGATGGGGTATTGATGTAGTATGTATCGATGTAACGGGGATACTCAGTGAGCAGTTTGGAGACATCGAAGGGTGTTTATATTTGTTTGCAACCCCCAATTGGACTAACTATCGGTCTGTGCCCACTTCCAAGTCGAAATTACAGTAACTCAAGCTCTCAACTGACAAACGGTGGACGGCGTCAGGAAAGGTCCGCCAGCGGGACTCACAATGCTAACGCTGATTACGGTCAAGCCTCGGGAGCGTTCGTGACATCCATGCACTGGCCTGGGTATGTTGATATTACATTCGGTGAGGTCAACGGGGCAATTCAGACATTTGTATTGAGCACGAGAATGCCAGGTCAAGTTCAAGTCCACACCCGATCCGAGTCGCCCTGCCATTCATCATCTTTGTAGCTCTCCACACCCCGCGGATGAGGTATTGCTCTCGATGGTGCAATAGCTCCGTTACTCACACGAGATTCATCACAGCTGGTGCCGGCAAATCAGTTTTAGCGTGCGTTTAGGCCATCTGTTACTGAGGTAGAGCCGCTCACCACGTCAGTAGTTCTCCCGTCATCAATGATCTCAACAACACGAGGAAGGACGGAGAATTCCTGGTCTACTTCTATTGCGATTTTCGGACCAAACGATCTACGAACTCTGTAGAATTGATGCGACCGCTTCTCGCCCAGTTAACGGAACACCTCTGAAACTGATGGACCTAGAGTCTTTGCTCGACGAGCTACTCAAGGGCGTCGATAGCCCGGTGAGGGGATGTGGTGGACGTTGCGGAAGCCAATGTGGATTACATGGGGCCGGGACCATCGGAACACGTAGTAGGGGTAAAGTCGGAAGAGGAAGAGCCTTCATCAGGTAAATATTCCTCTTCTTCAGTCTGGCGTTTTGTGCCCCTGAACATCCGGTAGTACCAACCGAAATATCGTTCATGGGCGGTGAGCTCTGCTGCAGCCTTAAACTCATCGAGGAAAAAGTTCCACGACAACGGAAATGAAACAACGTGGTTTTGCAGGGCGGCAAGATCCACCGAAATTCCAGAGCTAGACGCGAGCTCTCGGGAGAATGCAACAAGAGAGTCCTTGATCAGGTTGAAGCCCTGGTTAAGCAGGGCCTCAACGCGATCCATGTCCGTGTTGCCAGAGGTGCTCTTCAAAAATTATGAGCGGTGTTTTATATATGAACACACATAAGTTCTTACGCCATGCGCATAATGTGCCCCCTCCATGACATCGATGTCAATCTTTGGGCCACTCAACCTGTCCTTTACCCAAACGTGATAGTCGATCCGTTCAACGGAGCACCAATTGTGCCCTCCACTTACAACCGGGTGGCCCACGGAGGAGGCGTCTGACCCATTGCCTGCTACAAGGAAGGTGTCGAAATCGATGGAACCCCCATAGTTTCTGAAGGTCTCCCATGCTACACCCCCGCTCTTGGGACTGCGATAGGGGCTCTCTGAAATGTCGATTACGAGGACTACAACGACCTCGGGGAATAGCTCGATGATGTCCTTGACCTTCTGAAGGACATCGGTAAGTGATTGCGTGAAGGCAACTTCAAGAATTAGCTGATATTTGTGCAGACGAGGCCCAACCTTAGAGAAGAACGAGAGTGATGTATCGGGGATGTACTCGGCGTCGGAGTTGGGAGACTTCATGGCAGCATTCTGGTTCACCAGAATACTTAACGCATGGCGGGGATATGGGAGGGAAGTGATCTGCTGGTTGAGGATTGAATGAAATGCGTTGATTGGGGCTTCGTGCAAAGCGCTGGGCCATTCCACCATGATAACACTCTGTGACGACAAGTATGACAAGCTAATGTCAGGTAATCGTCAGTATTCTGTCGCCGAATGTAGGTGAACAACTTACCGCGGTCGTCCAAAAAAGCATTCACGGCTGGTAATGAAACGTGAAAGTGTGTCAAACTGAAGACGCGAGACATCATAAAATTTCTATGGGTTCAGATTACCGGTCAGAACACAAGAATAGGGGTGATGGTGGAAATACTGGTATACCATATAGTTACAGTTCGAATGAGACAACACTTTCTTTAAAATGCCTTGGCAGTGGTCTGTATTTCAGTCAGAAATATAAGACATAGGGCGATTGAGAAAGACCTTACCATCAAACGATGCGGTTTCATGTTCGAGTTCCCTTAAGTTGACTTCATGCTTGCCAACGCTGGCGATGGTTGGAGAAGGGGATGAGGTAACGCAGTCACCGACTATAGATACTGGGGGGGAGGGGACTTTGGCTTGTATTTCGGGGTCATTGGAGGGCGACGGCATGGGAAACAAACCCCGCTACAGCCCGATAGGGGAATCTCGACTTCGAAGTCACGTTATGACGTCGTTGCGTCTACTCCCAAGACCGCCGTTCGTCAATAACATCCACCCTATGTATTGGGAGCTCAAGCGCTCAAGAGGGGCTATTTCGAGAATGCATAAAGCCTGCCCCCTCGCCTCCTTAAATCTTCCCCTCCTGCACCCCCATCATGACACTCTTCAAATCACCCTTTCTCCCCTTTCTCGCGCAAGTCGACACCCATCGTCGCGACCAACATGTCTCTTGATTCCTAGTGCCAGAAGTCGTGCGCTCAATCCACTTCATTCGTCCAAAAAGTCGAGATGTGCACCGCGCTTTGCGTGGGCGAAGATCACTGGGGCACACCAGTCGGGAAAGACCACCATCACACGCTCTTACGAGTGTTTTTGGCACCCCAAAGCAGCGACCCCAGTGCCCCGGAGGACGCGCTGCTGATCGAACGTGTCCTCTCCACTCTCGGGGCATATCATTCTGTGACTCCCGTTGCAGAGACCTTTTCCATGGACGGCACCCTCTTCCATCCCGAAGTCCACGATCGCGTTTGTGCCATCGTTGGCGGGCCCTCCACTACACTCGCACGCCATCTCGAGGTCGAACGAACCCTTACGTTTGATGATTGTGCCATCACCCTCGCCCAGTTTGCGCAAATCCTCGCCCTTGTCAGTCGAATGCCAACCGAGTTGGTTTGTGATGGTGGAAACTGCAGATTCCGGTCGCGCTCGTTCGCGTTTACGTGCTTGGCTGCGTTGGCGCCAACCCTGCCGCCTCGGAATGTAGGCGAAAGGGTGAGTAGGAGAGTCGGGCATGGAGAGGAGATGGTGGATGATTCGGTGTTTGAGTTGGGCGCAGCGGCGTCCTTGGTACAGGTACCGTGGTTGGTCAGCGACCCCGCGTCGATGGAGGCAGTGAGTATATGCTTGGTCGCAGTGATACTGCGAATGCTGATATTCTTTACAGCTTAAGATGATCGAAGTGTTGCAAGACGAGCCTCGGGGAAGGGCAAGGGCGAGACTTTACCATTGAATGTTTTGTCGTTGCCTTGGGACTTTGGTTGTCCATTTCTCCTTTACGGTTCAAGGGTGTCATTACGAGGGTTACCAGGACTTATACATCTATATCAATGGTTCTCTATGATAGTAGATCGTTTGTCCCGGCCGACAAATTGCAGACTACCTGGGTCACAAACAACTTGCCTTGATCCCTTTGAAGTACGCATGCAGTTCCCATATCTCTGAAAACACAACGTGACCCCATTTTTTCCGCTGCACTCATCATGCATGACGACCCGCCGTTCTCCCTGCCCTACATTGCTCACTGCGTTGAATGTGTCGCCCCAGTCAGGGTTCCGGTGGGCTTGAAGCCAGTCACGGGATCGTGACCGAGGTTGAAATGCAGGTATTTGCGGGTGGGATGTAGTTGTCAGGTATGATCTACAAAGGCCGACAGACAAACCCCTCTGGTGGTTGGAACTTGGCAAGCTACGGAAGAACGCATATAAGCACACCGAGGTATTAGAGAGCGATTCATAGATCGATCGAGATCACGATCCCACCAGACAACGTCGGTGATGCTGCGTGGTTACTTAAGGGCACAGGATTGGGCGCTCAAGGAATGTCACTGCATTGCCTCATGTTCGCCTGCGACGAGACGCGTGGGATACAAGCTGTGGAGGTTCAACGTATTCAGTTTTTTCTCTCGTCTCTTTGCCACGCACCTTTGGCTGACTCGATACCCAGCTTTGCTGCCATCGACCGCCAAAGCAGCACCATGTCAAGCATTACGTCGCCACGAGGGTCCAATCAAGATGGTTCTATAGAGCCATATCTGGTAATCTCGGGGCAGAACATCGGGCGGCTCGAGTATCTCCCTGACGGACGGCACATTGTAACTGGCTCCCTGTACGGAACTATAGCGGTCTGGAATTTGGAAAGCGGGAAGCAAGAATGGGCATCGATGGAGCACAGGGAGAGCGTGATGGACCTTGTTGTGACCTGGGATGGCACAAAGATCGTCAGCAGTGACGTGGATGGGAGGATCAAAATGTGGGACGTCGAATCGCACAAACTCGTCAAGGAATGGACTGACCCGGAGAGATCCCCCAGGATTTCCATCTCGCCGGAAGGACTGGTTGCAGTTGGTCAAAAGAACGTGGGTATTTACACCATGGAAGGGAGACAGGTCGATTCCGTCAAGTTCGGCGAATTCGTTTATCGCATGTGTTTCTCTCCCAACGGAAACAAACTCGCATGTGCGACTGATGGCGACATCCGCGTGTATGACGTCAACAGTGGCACGCTCATCCTCTGTCCATTTTACGGAGAGTGGCTCAGCAGTATGGTGTGGTCACGCGACGGCAGCAGGCTCTTCTCTGGCTCGGATGAGGAGGCGATTCTCTGTTGGAACTCCGATACAGGACATCAAATCGGCCATCCGTGGACGGGTCACACAAACGTTATATGCTCCCTCTCGCTCTCCCCAGATGGATCGGTCCTTGCGAGCGCATCCTGGGATGGAACTGTTCGTTTCTGGAATGCGACTACTGGCGATCCAATCTGGCATCTACAACATGATCATCAAGTCGATGCAGTTCGTTTCTCTCCCTCCGGCGAATCTGTGGTATCAGCAGGAGTTGGTGGAAAGATATACATATGGCGGGTGGTGGAGTACCTCAGACAATTCCAAACATCCAATTTCAGGTATGTCTTTCCGGTAGCCTGTTGTATGATGATCTAATGTGGTTTCTTCATTCGGATTGACTCCGTTAGTGCAAATTTCCCGCCTCCACCAGATCTCACGCACTATCTCTCCAGAACTGATGATCACTATGTCGCCGGAGGGGGATTTGGTGACGTGTATAGGTGTTGGTACCGTGATGATTCGCCGAAGGAGGTTCGAGTTCTGGTGTATGACACATCCAGCCTGCTATTAATTTTACCTCTCCCCCAGGTGGCAGTAAAGGCATTCAGATTCACCTTCGCAATGGATGGACATCCAGAAAATAGACCCACCAGGGTAACTTGTCTCATCTACATCCAACAAATGCGATCTAAACTGCTTCGTAGATGCTCCGTCGAGAGCTCGGAATATGGAGGAGACTCGATCACATCAATGTCGTTCCGTTCCTTGGCATTGCATACGGATTTGGAATGCATGGCGCCATGTCATTGGTGTCTTTATGGATGCCCAACGAATCCCTCCCCCATTTCTTAGCGAAGCATGACCATAATCTAGGTTTGCAACACCGACTCCAGTTTGTGCGTCCGTTGAACGTCTACCACACCCACGTGCTCTAACACTGCGTGATAGCTGCTGGATATTTCCAATGGGCTGCATTACTGTGGGTCACTGTTATCATTATCAAGGCTGGAAAATTTAACACAGCACAGTGCATTCTTTTCCAGTCGTCCACGGTGACCTGAGCTGCGTGCGTCAAAGCAGAAACTTTTAGCGTTGTCTAACCAGAGGACAGAATAATGTGCTTCTCGATGCAGATTACACTGCGCGCTTAGCTGATTTTGGATATGCTTCGTTGATCGGGAACATTCCCGAAGCATTGACATATCTCCAAATATCCACTGCACGACCAGGAGCATTGCGCTGGATCGCACCAGAGCAGGTCGATCCGGACGAGACGCTCAATACGACAACCAAGACTGATATATACTCATTTGGCTGTATTGCTCTCCAGGGATGTTCGTTCACGAACTCAGATGCCAGGCCCTGCTGATATCCTTGCAGGTTTTGTCAGGGAAGCAACCATGGTCGGAAGTCCGAGAAGACTCGGCCATCGTGTTGCGCTTGGCGAAAGGGCACACACCGGGCCGACCAGAGTCTCGGACGTTGAACGACTCACACTGGAATTTAATTCAAGATTGCTGGGCAGCAATAGAGGAACGCCCTGCTGCAGAGGCGATAATATCCATCATTAAACAGTTTTTGAGCCATTGCCCACAGTCCCCTCCCCTCTGTGATTTGCTCCCAGCGCGGTCAAGTGGGGCCGAACTTGGGGCCGAATCGCTGTTGTCCATCAGCCATGCTCCCACAGACAGTTCAAGTACGCATGTAATCCAGGCTGCCAGCGGCGAGGATGATCGGAACAGGTACATAATGATGATTGTTTGGGTCCATTCAGTCATGTTGACACCTCGGCATCCACACTTACCCAGCGTTGCATCACTTTCTGATGTAACGGGCTTCGACCGACCCAAGGAGAGCAAGAAACGCCAGACGGAATCTGCGTATGACAACGAAGGGGCCGCTTCGTTGGAAGTTGCGTCGGGCTCGGACTGGCCCCGCGAGAGCGATCATTTGACGAAAGGCAAGCAGGCGAGGTTCAGAGTGACTACAGCAGACGAGTATCCTCGCAAGAAGCGGCATCTGTAGGCGTGCATTTCTTACCACCTCTATTTATTGGACAAAGATCGCGACCACGGTTCCATGGACATACATGCCTGCTCTGCGATACGACTTGTACCAAATGATGAGGTTGTACTACATAAGTTCCAATTATACATAACTTGCATTCTCTACAGATGGCGCCCGACTGACTGACGGCTGAGCGAAAGGCAGTCTGTCACACCCGTACAGCGTCGGTAGCACCACGGAAAAGTACCTGCACGACTAGATCCACTCAGAATATCCCCACCAAGCTTTCCCCCCCGTCCGCCGCCATCTCCTTCAATACCTCGCGCGCATCCCGCGCCGGACGCGAAATCGCAGGACGCTCGTTCGCCACGCTCTCCTTGACCTTGAGTGCCACGCTGCGCAATACCCCCAGTTGACCAAACAGAGTGTCGTCGGCCTGGACACGTCCGTCTGCGTCCTCGGGTTCGAGGACCGCAAGGATGGTGTGAGACGATAACGCGGACGGAGGTGTCCCGGAGACGAGGTAAGCGCTAAACGAACGTGTGAGATGATTGTATCATCGGCGGTCGAGAAATCAAAGCTCACTTGACGACCGACTTGAGGGACTGCGGGTTCGTCGACAAGGACGCGACGAGACCCGCCATCGCTTGAATATAGTGATCTGCACACATACGTCATCGAATGCGTGAGATCGACACTAGTAAAAAAAGGAAACCAGGCTGACCTTGATGCGTTCCGCGGAACGCTTCGTGTACCAGTTCAACACAGGTCTCCCTGACCTTGTCACCCACCCCGCCGTGTACCGCAGCACTCCGAACGACGTGCGACAACGCCAACACAAAACTCGCCGCAATCTCTTCCTCGCTCCCGCGCGCACCCCCGACGAGCTCCGTCACCACCGGATCCACGCGCGGCTGACTGCGCATCAACGCGCCGAGCGCATCCGCAGCCCGCGTGCGCACAACGATGCTCGACGGATCGCTGACAGACTTGACAAACGTCCGCTGCAGCTGCGGGAAGAACGGCTTGACGTGGTTGGGGATTCTCTCCAGCATCGTCGCGAGCGCAGACAGGATCGCAGTCTTGACGCCCGGCGGGAAGGTCGTTGCTTGGGTTGCGACGCGGATGAGGGGACCGGTGAAAGGGACGACGAATGGTTTGATGGCTGATTCGTCGGTGCGCTCGACGAGATCACCGATCGCATAGGCCGCGTTTTCACGTTGCTCGTTGCTTCCCGTGGTAAGCCCTGCAATGATGATGGGCACGGTAGGCGCCGCGCCCTTGGGCAGGTTGAACCCAGGCACTGTCCGTCCTGGGGCACCCGTTCCTTCGATAGTCCTGCGAAGAGGCACGACCAACGGTTCGAGTTCGTCCTTGGGCACAGACTTGACAAACGTATCAAACGCTCTCCATGCCGCGGTGTGAACAATGACTTGGAGGTCGTCAAACAAGGAGATGAGCTGTCGAACCCAATCTACCCTGTACAGAGATGCATCGAGATCTGATTCTTCGCAAAAGACGGAGAGGAGGTCACAAGCGCTCGCGCGGCGCGTCGGCGTGTCACTCTTTGTCCTGTGCACCCCCAAGTCAGATAAGAATGTGCCATAGGACCGAACACGCGTACCATCCAAGAAGTAGTAGCATCAACGTGTTCAACCCTTCCGGATCATCGATCGACCCGAGCAACGCACGCAGCGCCTCGTCCAAAGCAACACGTAGTTCTTCGTCCCTTTCCTCCTCCAGTACCTTGACCAATGCATTCAAGATGACCGTCAGACGCCTGCTGAGAGCGTTACCAGCCACAGTGACGAGCGACGCGAGCGCGCGCGCGTTGAACACTGTCATCGGGCTCGCAATCAACGTAGGGATCAACACGGGGAACACCGTCGTCGCCCGAACCTAGCGCATATGCCAGTCAGAAAACCCAGATGTTGTCCTCTTTCGCTCCGAGGAACAAGGACTCACCGACATGACCTCCCGAAGGGCCTGGAGGGCCGTCCCAGAGCTCTCGCCAGGTTGACGGAGGGCTTCCAGTAACGTGGGTATCGTCTGATCGATGGCCTTGGCTCCGATATGCTCCTGCAGTGTGTCAAACGCCTTTGCCGCTGCCGTCCTGACAGTCGCGTCGTCATCGACGAGCGAGGTCCGGACAATGTTAATGATCTCGCTCTCGTGGCCCTCGCGCTGTGTATCGGTCGTGCTCTCCCTGTCAAACAACCCATCAATGGATGGAAAACGGTATCCGAGGGGAGGGATGGACGTACATGATGTCCGACAGCATGAGGCATACACCTTGACGGGTACGCGCATCAGGCGACGCGACCGTATGCTGCAAAACCGGAATGATCTCGCCCACGAGCTTTTCGCCAAACTTGCGGCACAGCTCGGCGGTCGTACGTGTCGCCGTCTGACACAACCTCCCAGATGAAAAACGCACACAGTTCGGTAAAGGAAACAAGCTGACCTCTTGCTGCTCAAACTCGTCGCTCGAACTCAGTTTGACGAGCTGGCTGACCAACTCGGGCAGAATCTCACGCACTGGGAGCAAGCACGTCAGCACGCGCACGCGGTTCGTCAGAAACCGCCCCTACCTGTTCTAGGCGTGTTGTGCACGAGCGCCTTCCAGATATGGATGGACGACTGGCGGACGACGTTGACGGCGTCTTGTCTCGCCAGGTACAGCGCCGACAGAATGCGATCCCGCCGTTCAGCGCCCAACACCTCTGTCAGCGCCCGACGCGAAGACTCTGCGACGGTAGCCTCGGCTGGCATTTCTTCGTCATCCCCAATCTCAGGCTTGGTCGTAATCCCAGATACCTTGAACAACAGCTCCCCGACCAAGGTGATCGAAGATTGCTAGAGAAGAGACACGACATCAACGCGTGACGAGTGAGACGGGAGGCGAAACCGACGACGACCCACCCTGATCCGCCACCCAGCATCGAACATCCCCTGCTCCAACTCGGGCAACAACAAGTCGATCGCCTTGCTGGAATAGTTCGTCACGACCATCCTCCCTGCCCGCATCGCCGCCTCCCTCACATATTCTTCCGTGTCGGACAGCCCGCTCAGAATGGGCGCGATGATCTTGGGCAAATGCGGCTGGAACCGGTTTCCAAACGTCGCGGGAAGGTAGACGAGGAGCGACATGAAGCCTTCGCGCACGGTACTCCTCGGCGACTGTGCGTTGGCGATGATGTCGGGAAGCAGTCCCTCGAGGCGGTCCATGCCGAGTCCGGAGAGGACCTCGCTCAAGCCCTGTGCGGCACCCTGTCGATCGACGCCAGACGTCTCCGTCTTGAGCGTCCTCAACAAGCCAGGGACGAGATCGGGAAAGTGGACCTCTCCGAGTCGCTCGACGAGCGTCCCGAGGGTCTTGGCGGCAGTTGCACGGGCCTCTGGAACGGGGTCGACGAGCACGACGTGCACCATGGGCAACAAGCTCGACAGGTACGGCACGAAATCCTTTGAATCTGTCAGCGACGCCAAGTTACCCACGATTTGTGCCGCCTTTTTCTTTCCCTCCGCCCCACGCTCTCTCAACCCCCGTTCGATGATCGGAATGACCTTGCCACGCGCATGCGTCAGCACCACTCGTCCAAAATAAAATAAAGTAAAACACGCACGAGCGCCAACGACGAATGGTCGATATAGTGCATAAACGACGTCTTGAGCAACGCCGACAGCGCGTTGGTCGTCTTTCCCGGGTCGACGAGCGCCTTGAGCAACGTCGGCACCAACGCCTGAATCTCCGGGTTACTGATCACTTCTCCAAACTGCTTCAAGCTCTTGTTGGCGGACGCCTTGACCTGCGCGTGCGTGTCCGTGAGCACGCCCGTCAGGCGCGGTATCACGATCGGGAGCGAGAGCGAGAGCTGGCGCGGCGAGCAATAGGCCATCGTGCCCAACAACTCGATCGAGCCTTTCTTTGACCGCCACTGTTTCTCGTCCAGTCCAGAGAGCAGCGAGGGCAGGATGAGCTTGACGCCGTACCCAGACATGTTGCCCATGATCACGCGCGCCGCTTCTTGCGCCGCCTCCCGCACGTCCGCGGTCCCATCCCCAAACGCCGTCAGCAACATGGGCAGAATGAACGTAATGTACGGCTCGAAGAGCCGTCCGAGGGTCGACGACAGCGTCTCGAACGCAAACAGGGCCCCTTGGCGCAGCTCGAACCGTTTCTTGTCCTCGCCGGCGACACGCAGTCGCTCGATCACGTCGTACCGCTTCATCGCGCCTATCCCGAGCCCCTTGATCGCCCCTGCCAAACCGTACGCCGCACCGCGCCGCGCAGCATACTTGGGCGCGTCAAACAACGTCTTGAATAGCGCGTCGATCAACTGCGCGCTCCGGTCCTCGCCCATGAGCGTCACGAGCGGCACGAGACAGTCGGACACGGCCATCTGCACCTGCTCCGACGGCGTCTGGAGCGCCTCCACCAGGCGGTCCACGATGCCCGGGATGCGTGGGTCGGACGCGGCGAGATGGCGGGCCGAACGACCAAACAGGATGACGACCGCCTCCTTGATCTGGTCCCCGGTCTCATTGGCTGGACTCGCGCCCGCGAGGTGCGTCTCGAACGCGGACAAGAGTCCAGCAAGCTGGGACGCTCCGTGGTAGTCGATGACGGCCGCGCCGGCTTGCAACATCTCCCGTCGTACGTCGGCCGACCGATCGCCGAGCGCCTCGTCCTGGATGAGAAACCGAAAGAAGGACTCGACCTGAGTCTCGGGGAACGACGGCGCAAGCCGCTCAAACGCCAACGCGATCGCCACCCGCGTCGGCCACGGATCCGCGCGATCCAAACTTTGCGCAATGACCATTCCCTAGTGGACGTCAGTCGCAACGTGTGTGTGGTTGAATCGCCCAAAAAGAGAGAGACGCACGTATTGATCAAACTCGGGCGCGAGAATCTTGGCCTACGCCACAGCAAGGACGGATGAGACGTGCGCGTCGCCGAAACGAAATGGCGGTGCCTCACCTTTTCTCGATACAATGCTTGCAGCGCATCGATCGTCCCATGACCCGTCTGCGGATGAAGCTCGACCGCGGCCGCAATCGCAGCCGTCGAACTCGTCCTTACGTACGCGTGTTCGTGGCCTTGAAGAGTCAATAAAGGAGTGTCAACAACAAAGGTCCGACCCCAACGAACAGCGCGACACGCACCCAAGAATGCGAGCATATCCCCAAGGAACCCCTCTGACACGTCCAGCCCGTTATCGTCCCACACATGGCTCGCCAACCGCGCATTCTGCTCGTCCTCGTCGTGACACGCGATCCACAACGGAGGCGACCAATCCAACTCGGTCAGATCAAAAGGCTGCTCAGTTGCCCATCAGTCGTCTCATCGTCGGGGACGAAAGACGTCGACGCACCTGGAGCGCCTGTAAACACGAATTCCGTACGTGCGTCTCTTGGAGGAGCGTCCCCTCGATCAACACCGCGACTTCATCCCGCGTCGCACTCGCCTGGATTGCCACGCCTAAATCAATGAGGAGCGACGAAGCGTCCTTGCTCAACCGCGGCTGCGTCCTCACCACGTGCAACACGTGTTCGAGCGTCGCCTTGCGGGGAAAAGCAGGGTCGGAAACTGCATGACGTGAGCGAGTGAGCGACAGGATACGGGCAGGCAAAGAGAACGTACATTCGCTCCGATGAAACTTGATCACGTCCAACACGAGCGCAACCTGCTCGAGCGCCTCGTCACCGTCCTGCTCCCCTCCCTGATCAACACCCACCCCACCTTTCTGCGCGACACACCCAAGCAAGAAGAACGAAAACGAAAACGTTGCCGCATCGAACGGTGCTTGTTCCGAGAGCGTCCGCAGCCTGTAAAGCACGCGAAGCACCAGCGCTGTCGACCCATCAGAGACAGACACATCAAAGGAGAGAAACGGACACACAATCCAACCCTTCTGCCGCCTGCGCGTCAGGCACACACCCCACTTCCAACGCTCTCAATACCGCCACACCAACCCACCTCCGCAAGCCCTCCAACCGGTCCGAACAACATCGCGTCAGAGTCACAAACGTCTCAAACGGCCCTTCTCTCTCTTCCCCAACCAGTCGTGCACACGTCCGGCTCATTGCCCCCTCGAGCAAACACTCGGCGATAGACCGCACGTATGTCTTCACGCTCGGTCCCCCACTCCCCACCACGCTCCGAACGAACGCCAGACCGCGGAGAAGTCGTACTCGGATGGCACCGACGCGTTCGCGGACGACGGCTTCTTTCGCGAGTTGCGCCTGCACGAGGGCATGCGCTTCCTTGGATAGCCCTCCCGCACCTGCACCCGCGCCCGCACCCGCCTTGCTCTTTTTGCTCGCGAGGCTCTGACGCAACTCGGCTTCCCACCGCGCAATGTCTGCGCCTTTGCCCTTTTTGGGCCCCTCGTCCTTTTTTCGCGTCGCGAGCACTGGCGATGGAGAGGGAAGTGTTGGTGAGCAACACAGCCACGACGGCAGTCGACCTCACCATCGATGTACGTCGTTCCCTCTGGCGTCTCCCAAATCCCGAGTTCTTCCTCTGTCAACGCGTTCAGCACCCCAGCATCGATATCCACCCTCAGCTGATCCATCACGCGCGGTAACACGACGTGTGGAACTATAAGCACCATCGTGCCGATCGCGCGATAGCTCGCTTCTGTGAAACCCGACTATATGCATCACACACGACAGAACAATGGGGATCAGCTCTAGGATCGTGCTTGGAACGAACAAGACGCACCTTGGGGTCCGTCGTGGACGCCTCGAGGACATGGTTCATCGCCACATCGATATGCGAACTCAAGACCTCGAGGGGATCGATACCCGCCCGCTGACACAGTTCGACCCACAACATTCGCGACGGCCCACCTACCCACCACGTTCATGCCGACCGCGCCATCGATGAGAAAGAGGGACGTACAAATCGCTGGATGGTGCGCCAACACCAGCCAATCCACGATCAACACCTCCCGTGCCGTCTTCTCCGTTCCCTCATCTCCAAAAGACGCACAAGCAAGTAAGACTGCAGCATACCGCCCCCTCTTGTCCACCACAGGCTTGTCCTCCTCGCCTGGCAGGGAAGGCACAGTCACCTTGCCGGCCGCAGCAGGCTTGATCAGCGAGGCCGTAAGCGCATCACAAAGCATTGCATTGAGAAGCTGTGGACGTTTCACCATCGCGCCCGCGAGCACCCCGGTCGTCGCCCTTCGTACGTCTGAAAATGCCGCGTGTACCGCGAGATGCACAAACACGGCACCAAACGTAACCCTACGACACGTTCAGACGAATTTTTCCAGCAACACGGTCGCCCGACAAGTACCTCTGGTTCTGGTGCTTGACCAGCTCGGACTCGAGTTTGGGTACAGCAAGATCGGTAGCGCGGAGT
Organism: Boletus coccyginus; assembly: GCA_025782845.1. Taxonomy (NCBI): domain Eukaryota; kingdom Fungi; phylum Basidiomycota; class Agaricomycetes; order Boletales; family Boletaceae; genus Boletus; species Boletus coccyginus. The sequence goes on from JAHZSR010000099.1 coordinate 47,031, forward strand.
AACCACCGCATGTCGTCCGCTTCGCTGAGCTTTTGATAGACCTTGTCCCAAACGAGGAAAGACGGTTTGGTCGGCGTTCCCATCAATACATCCGCGGTCACACTCCGCGAAATGATGTCATCTATAAAAATGGAAATTAAGAATAAAACCAATGCCGGCATTGATGGTCGAATGAATTAGGCGACGCGTGACAGATCTGACGTGTGACAGCCGAAATGAAAAGAACAACGTACCAAAGATGTTGGAAGCGGCCAGGCGGCTGAGCAAGATGGCCAAGGCGACATAGCCTTCCAAAGGACCCGCGGCGGTGCCGAGTGGATTCGCACTTACCGTCTTGATACAACCCTCCAACGCGCTGGAGATCGCCTTTGCAAAGGTTTTGGTGGCGTCGTTGATCGAATCAGACACCGCGTCGAGATCCCACAACGCGGTACCGACAATGTTGACGAAAGCGCGTTTCATAATCGGCTTGGCACTGTTCATCTCCTTGGCAACGAGTGATGTGACATCACCAGGGATGGGGATGTTGTGTGCGAGCAGGTGGTTCAGGTGGGTCGGAAGGGTGCGCACGAGAAGCGAGATTGCGACGTCGTTGGTCTCTTTGGTGATCAGCGTTGGGATGGCATTTACGAGTGTCATGGACGCGGCGTTGTGCTTGGGGAACATGGTCAGCATCGTGTACAGCGTGATCCGGTGATCGACGCCTGTCGTTCTTCCGGCCAGTGGGAGAGCCAGTACTTCGGAGACGGCATCCTCGAGAAACTCTGCGGGGAATTTGGATGCCAAGACTTTGAAGAGAGCCGAGGCATTCGTGCGCACGGTAGGGTTGCTTGACTTGGCAGAGTTGAGAGAGGCGGCGAGGAGTTTTTTGAGGGTGGGTATGTCCAAGGGGTGTGCATAGGCAAGCAAAAAGTCGGCGATGACTGGAGGGCGTCAGGCAGGCAACAGATGCGCGCGCGAGATGGCCTACCACTGAGTGAGTATTCTGGAGATCGAAGGAGGGCTTTTTCCATGGTGGGCAAGATCGAAGTGGACAGGTCACCAGGAGTGATGGTTGTACGGATAAAGTCGTAAAGTGCGTTCTGGAGACGATGAGTTGGATGGCGCGTGCCCGTGAAGCGACGTACGGAAGTGTGTGGAGGGACCGCCGTTTTGGACATGAGGACATGCGTCGTATACAGGTTGATGATACCCTCCTGGACCCGGTCATCGGGAAACGTCTGGAACAAGCAGGGCACTCACCTTGACGTCCGGAGGGAGGGACTCGTCCTTGACTTTTTTTTTGAGGCGGATGGTGACATCGACGGCGGTGCTTAGAAGAGGGATGTAGACGAGGGGCGTTTGACTCGACTTTGCCTGAGAGACGAGCGTGGAGATGAGCAGGAAAAGATGTTCTGGGGCAGACCGGAGTGCCCTGCGTGTGCGCACGAGCGCGCTTTTCTGTATGGTGGGTTTCGATCGTGTGGAGGGGTTGAGTTGGAGGTCGAGGAGTGCGGCGAGGATGCCCGTCAGCACACGCCATGCGTCGGAGGACACAAAGTCGGGGGAAGCGGCGACGCAGGTGGTGTAGAGACCACAGGACCAGTTGAGGAGGACAAAGAGATCTGCCGCAGCGTAGGCGCTGGGAAAGACCGCTCAGCGACGAGGGACGAGGGACGAAAGGACGGGCAAACCTGGATATGCGGGGTACTTGGTTTGTAAGCCAGCCGAGGACGTTGTCGAGGACGCCGAGTTTTGGTGCGTCGCGGATGGACTCGTCTTTTTGCACGAGCCGCATGCCGATCTGCTCGACGGCATCGCGCGATGGGGTGTCGATGTAGCGGGGATAGGTCTCTGTGAGCAGTTTGAAGACATCGAGGGCCTGCGAGAGGGAGAGGTCTGGGGGTGTGTGAGCGGGGTGGGTGCAGAGGCGAGGGGGGGGACCTGCCTTGGTTGGTGAGCCAGACGAGATCGTCGCGGAGGAAGGGGAGGCGGGTGTTTGTGCTGGGGGAGAGCAGCGTCGCGTGTGCGCGCTGGACGGCGGTGGGCCAGTGTGCAGCGACGAGATCGCGCCAGTCGTCAGAGGGCATGACGGAATCGATCGCTTGAGCGTGTGTGCCAAGCCGGGCCCTCTTAAGTTAAGAACTCGAACTCTCTTTCCATGCACCGCGATGGACCCCGACGGAATCTCCCCGCAGGCTGGAGAGCCAACAACGCCCGCCAGCTCGTCCTACGCTGCCCCGTCCCACTCCAACATCGCCGCCGTCGCTGCCACCGTCTCCGTCGTCGGCGTCCTCATGGCCGTCCTCATCACCTGGCTCGTCGTCCGCCTCCGCCGCGCAGCCCACTCAGAGTCCATCCCCGTCGTCGCACGTCGCCCCACCTCCAACGCCTCCTACATCTTCCGCCCCTCCTTTGCCCCCTCGGAGGCGTCCTCCAGATTCGGATTCAGTACGTACCCCACACATGCCCCCCCCTCGTCCCCGCTCACGATCCCCAGTCCGCAAACCCCTCCGTATCTCCCACCGACACCAGGGCAGCAGCTGGGACTTTGCTGACCCCGATCCCCTGTACCACCAAAAAGAGAGCCCCCTCCCGTCCCCCCGCTCGCCCTCCCAGAAACACCGTCCAGCACCCCTCGCGGCAGTCCCTGCCTACAGACTGCGTACACACAAGGATGAGTTCAGCCCCCGCACGCCCACCACCCCCGGCACCCCCGCCTCCATCGAGCCCCCCCCGCCCGCATACTGTCGAGAGAGCGCGGTCTATCACACCGAGACCCTCTCTCCCTCCTAACCCCCTCGTCTCTCTCGTCCCCTTCGCACGCCATGTATTGTACATATCGCTCTCACACACACTGCATTCGTTACAGACTTGTTCGGATACAGAACCCGGACCCTCGACAACAGGACGCCATGCGGCGCACAGTCTATCTCACACGTCAAACGCTCCACCACCCTCGTGTTCTCCTCGTGTTCTCCTGCTCTCTTTAATCAAGCAATAAACCAAAAAAAAAAAATAACACATTCCCAATCCTTGTAGTCCGTCTTCCGCTCGGGAGCTGTTCGGACACGGTTTTAAATATTTTTTTTTCTTGGCAACGACGTGCTTCTCTTCGTGTGGTGCTCTTTTCTTCCTTACGCCTGTTGTGTATCACATAGTATTCTATTCCTAGGAAGGACGATGTTCTCCCAGGTCTAGGCCACGGCGGGGACCGGATGGAGCATAATATCATACTGTATGGGACCACAGCCAGTCGACTCTGCCGTTGACATGATTCCAAAAAGTCTGAATTGTGAGGGCGGAACGAAAACAAGTGTCTGATCTGCAAGAGTGACATCACATGAAAAAATGAAAAAGCCCCGATCGCTGTCAGCCCCCACCCGACCTCGACTCTACGCCTCTCGCCGCCTCTTGACACGCCCTCGACCCTCGCTACACACACGAGTCAGCCCACACAACTCCCCCCCGCAATCAATACAAATACGCACGCAAACGCCCTATGCTTTCGTTTCCGACTCTCCTTTTTCATCGCGTTCCTCGCCAACTTGCGTTTCGCAGCTGCCTCGGGGTCCGTCGTCGCCTGCACCACCCGCGTTGAGTATATATAGACCTGCATCCCCCCCCCCCCCCCACCCTCCGGACGTACCTGGGTCACGCGCGCAACGCGCCGCGCCTGTTGCACGCTCACCGCCCCCTGTCGAATCCGATTATACGCCTTTGCAAACGCCGTCGTGCCCACTTTGGCTTGGACGAGGTCCTGCAACTCGATCGCGGTCGTCTTGAGTTCCTCTACAACCCCCCCCGTCAGCGCGTCTGACAACACAACGCACAGCTGCCCCACGTACCCATCCCCGAATCCCGGATGGTGTCCTCCTCCGTGATACGATACACCGGCGTGAGCATGTGCGGCAAGAATCGCTCGAGCTGCGACGCCTCCATAAACGACGTCATCGCCGCAAAGAATCGCAGCACCGACAACGGCGAGAGCGCCCAGTTGGCCTGAACAGAGCATACGTCAGCAAAGCGCCGGTTCTCGTACGGCAATCCCCAACGTACCGGACCGACCGACTTGTTTCGTCGCGCAATCTGTGCTGACCGCGCTTGATACGAGAGCTTGGAGAAAAGCCACGGTAGCGCGTCCGATCGTCCCTTGTTCGGACTCTCTTCCCCATCCTCTGCCTCGTCTTCCGCTTCGCCACTCCCTTCGCTGTCGTTCTCCTTCGCCTCGTTCCCTTCCGACGACCGCGCCACGAACCATTTGCCCACGAAGAACAAGTTCTTCACGGCCTGCAACGCCACGCTCGCCTCCGCGTTCGCACTCTTGAGCAACGCACACAACTTGTCCGCCACGTCTCTCATGCCTGCATGCGTCAACACCTCCAAGCCCGCACCCTCCAATGTCGTCGAAGCCGCAAAGAGAACACCAAGCAGCCGACACGCCGCACTCCGCACCCACGCATGTGGAAACCCGAGCAGCTCGACGACAGCCGTCCAACGCACCTTGCCAGGCTCCGTCGTCGCCTCTGGGAACACCTGCAGCACCTTGGCGAGTCCCTGTAACATCTGGTACGCCGCGTGCCACTCCCCGTCCAGTGCCCCCTCCCCCTCCTCATCGACGTCCATCTCGCCCTCTTCCCCGGAAAGCAACGCACCGCTGCTCTCTGCAACAGTCCGAAAGTCGTCCAGAATCCCATCGAGGTAGGGCGCCGCATTCTGCTGCAACGCATCCACGACGAGCCCATACACCTGCATCGCGACGCTCCGCAACGTCCCCTTTTCCCTCTGCACCGCCCACGCATGTAAATGTCCCATCACCGTCCGCTCCAATATCTGCCGAGGTTGTTGATCCCCTTGCAACCGTCGCACGAGCACCTGAATCACCCCCGCAGCAGCCACCCGACACGGTTTCTCCCCATCGTTGGCCACGCACAGCACGAGCGCGACAAACAGCATCTCGGCATGTTTCGCCATCAGCCCCACGTCAAACTTGGTCACGAGCGCGTGCAAGAGCTCGAGGACGCTCAACCGGCCCGACGTGTGCTCGTACGACAAGTTCCGTGCAAAAAAGGCGAGCGTCGTCTGCAGACGCCCCGCCCCCTGCGGGTAATCGAGCAAGAACTGGAGGAGGAGCGACCGTGCGGATTCGCGCGTGTGCGACGATTGTGAGGTGACGAGGATGGAGGAGACGGTCGTCATCAGATCGTACAACTCGGGTACGACGAGCTTGCGCGCGACGATCGCACGCAGCAGGACGAATACGCTCGCCTGTCGACTTGGTTCTTCCAGGTCGGGTGCGAGGAGCTCCAGGAGAAAGAGGAGATCGTCTTCCTTGACGTTCGAGGTTGGACATTCGCGCAGGATCGTCGCGAGGGATTTGAATGCGGTTTGGGCCACCTCGGATTCCGCACTCCCGATGGAACGGATGATGGCAAGGATCTGGCGAGACATGAGCGGCGCCGACAAAGGGACCGCCTTCAAGGGACATTGGAGTATACAAGGCGCGGCCTTGAGCGCTGCGACGATGACAGCCTCCGATTCGGCATACAGCGTGTTCCCAATCAAGTTCACAAACGGCTCCAGTCTCGCCAACAGCTGCGCGTCGTGCAGGTCAAACCGTGACCGTCGATAGGCCGTCGTGAACAGATCGAGTCCAAACACGACGAAACTGATCCAAAATCCATCAGCCCCGACGCGCGTACACGACACAGACCGACGTACTGGTATGAGTTATGTGCATAATGATCATTGTCGGCCACGACCTTTCGCTTCGTCTGAACGATGTGGTCGTCCTTGCGTCCCCTCCCTTTCGTCGGCGCCGCCTTCCTCTCTGACTCCTGTAAAAACTTGGCGTTCTGGCTGACGAGCGTATGACACAGCACCAACACCTCGGGCGGGTTCAGATGCGCGTTCGCATTGAGCCCACCCGCTATCCGCCGGAGCGCCTCGTCCACTTGTTGCATCGGCTTTGCCGAATTCGTCACCTCCATCACCGATCGGAGCGGAAACAACAGCGCGCTGATCCGATTGGGCGATACGTAGCGCGCAGAGAGCGCAAAACAGTCCAAACCCCGCGACGCGCTCCCCTTGACCTCGCGCATCTTGGTCTTGAAATCCTCGTGCTGGACGTCCTTGCCCGACTCGCCAAAGACGACTTCAGAGGCGACGTGTGCAATGTCGTCGATGCACCCGTCGAGGTCGTCGAACGCGGCGGTGGAGCTGCGGTCAGGGCGAGGTGACGTAGGTCAACAACGCATGCGTGACGTAGGCGAGCACGTGCAGGTGCGGACCGCGCAAGAGCGCCGCTCGCAGTTCGCGCAGGGCCAGTGGGAGATATGCAGGGCCGAGCGTGACGACGATCCGACACATCGTCTCGCGGACGAGGTCGCGCGTGTCCTGAGAGCGGCTGCGCAGCGCCTGGCTCATCACCGTCAAGAGCTTGCCGATTTGTGCTTCTTTTGCGTTCTCTGGGAGGTGCAACGCGACGTTGGCGATCCCGAGCGCGACAGGGGATACGAAGGCTGTCCTCGGTCTCGTCCCGGTTCTCCAGGTAGCCCAGTAACGTGGGGAGTAGACGCGCATTCACGGCGTCGGACACTTTTTTGATGTCCGCAGAGGGGACGACAGGTGGGAGTTGAATCTCGGTCGCGATCTCCTCGCCTTCTAGCACCTCTCCGTCAATGACGACGGCAGCGTCCGTTCCCTGAACAGCGTCCTCCATCGAAAAGTGAAAGTTTTCGAGAATGGCCACCAGCGCGCGCACGTGCACGCGAACGGCCACGTCCTTGTCCTTGGCACTCCGGACGTACTTTTGAACTAAACTGTAATACGCCGACCAGTGAAGCTGCTTCGAGATCCGACCTAGCGTATTGATCGCCTCGGCCACGAGCAGATGGTCGAGCGATGCCGTCGAAACGATGTAATGTTCCACGAGCGGCACGAATATCTCCACCAGCGTTCTATTTCGCAAGCACCCTTCCTCGCATTGTTCGCCGAGCCGACGAAGTGCTCGCGTCCGTCGGTGGATCTGGATATGGTGGATGTTGGTGAAGAAACTCGCTTCCTCGTCGCCGCCTGCGAGTAGCGGCCCCATCTCCTGAAGCGACACGATGCGTTCACATTTGAGGACTGCGTGTGCGATGACGCCGAGCGCTTCCGCACGGACGAGCTCCGTCTTTGATCGCAGCGCGTTCTTGAGCGCAGGGAGGAACGGTGCGCATAAACACGGGCTCGGCTTCAGCCGCAGATGGGGCATCAGAAGCGACGACGCCGATGAAACGGCGGAGCGTAAACGCGGCATTGTTACGAATAGCGAGTTCCTCTGGGTCTTGAACGAAATGCAGCGCAGTTGTACAATACCGGCAGCCAGTCGCGAGCAGAAAGGGTGTCGTAGCGCTCTTCGTTGAGCGTCGTGAACGCCGTCAGTCGACGGTCAAAGTCGGGCTCGTTTACCCGTTTCGTAGAGCATGCGTTGAGCGATTCCAACAGCGAGGCGAGACCTTGAAGACCCGGGTGGACGATCGCCAGCTGGTTGAACGTCGACGCGAGCGCGAGCCGAGCGCCATTTGAGCGGAACGTGAGGAACAAGTGAGACAGCAGCTCGTAGACTCTTCCAAAGGTGGGCGACGCCGGATCCGACAATTCAGGGATGAGCGCAAACAAGTTGTTCAAGATCGTCAACAAGTTGACCTTGGTCTTTTCGGGTACCACTTTGCCTCGTTTGCGCAACAACGGCGAGAGCAACCCGACGAGGACGGATGCCTGTGTGGGATCGGCGATGTGATGCGCAACTTGGGATAGGACGCTGATCTGGCGCTGGGCGAGGGGACTGGAAAGGTGTTGATCGCCTTTGGTCCGCTCAACGAGCGTCGTGAGATTTCCGAGCAGGATCGAGAGATGCGGCTTCACGATGCTCTGTGCGATCGCGTCGTCCTCGGAGGAAAAGGCCAGTAAACGATCCACGATATCAAAGATGTGCGTTAGGACGGCAGGCTTGATGTTCGTGGCGACCAAGCAATTCAGCACTTTGGGCAAAATCCGGTCATCGTAATCCACCAGATAACGGACGTACTCTGGGTTGGACGCCCATAGGTAGAACACGTCGAGCAAGGCAGACGGCGCTTGCGTGTTCTCTTGGTCGAGACACGCAAGCCGCGGTGAGATGATGGCGTCAAAAGACGCCCGCAGGTAAGGCGAGTAGTCAAAGGAAACGGGATTACGGAAAAAGTCTGCCAGTCGCCGGAACCCAAGTTGTCGAACGGAGCGCACTGTCCTGGTCGGCGACCCATCGTCGACGTCTGCGTCCACCTCGGTATCGGTATCCTCTTGATCCTCTTCCTCTTCCCCTTGGACCTCACTAGCACCGCTTGCGGTCGGCGCCCCACTTTGCTTCAATCCTCCTAGTCGGGCCTGTGCAGACGCAATGAGGTTCAGGGCAGTTCCAAGAAGAGCAGGCCAGTATGCCACGACCCTCGGCCCGAGGTGCCGCAGCACTTCACCCAACAGGTTCAAAAACCCAACCTGCTGCTTCGGGGACACGCTCAAAGGCACCTCGGCCAACTGGAATCCTCCATCCCGCCACGCTAGACTGTTCGACCCCATTTGTTTCAGCATCAGGTCGACGAGTAATCCGAGTTCGTCCTCCGAGCACATGGCCAAGGCACTGAGCACCGCAGCTCTTCTATCCCCACCTCTCGTTCGCCCCTTCCTCTCGAGCATGACACCAAAGAGCAGACGAATCGTGATGTCCACGAACTCGGGTCGATCTATAGCATCCAGAGAAGACAAGTCGAGATGCGCCAGTTCGTCCCGCCATAACGTATCGTCCAGGAAACGTCGGAGTGTCTCCTCGTGCCTCACGAGGTTGGGCGGCTTGTAAGTAAACACACAACTGAGTGCTACCGATTGTAGGGCACGGTCGGGGTGAGATAAGAGGGTGCGGTAGTGGGTAAAGAGCATATCTGTGGAGTGGAGTGCCTTGGGGTTGGTAAATTTGCTGAATAGCGTAAGCCACGCGTTCAGTTTGTAGCGGGGAAGACTCGAAATTGTGTCATCGTTGACCGCCATCGACAGGAAGAAGGGAACAAGTTCGCGGTTGTGTTTCTCTGCGAGTGATGCACACTGCCCAAGCGTCGAGAGCAATTGCATCTCGAACGAGACGGGGTCGAATCGGTCCGAGGGCTTCTGATCCTATTGCAACGGCACTGAACGTCGACCTTTCGAAGATCGAGAGTCTCGCACTTACGAGGATGATAGCTTTCCGGTCATGGTCCTCGTCCAACCAGCTCGAGATGACACCCCTGACTTTGTGCGCAGCACCATCTCTCCATGTACGTTCCTCTTCCCAGGGATCGTCGTTCACGTCCTCTCCGACGTTCTCGCTCAACCATTCTGGAAGTCCACGAGCCTTCTCCACTTTGGTGACCGCCTTCAACTCGTCAAAGAGGCATGCCCAAACAGAATCTCCGAATCGCTTGGCCAGGGAGGAGAGCGCCTCGGCCGCCGGCGACCATAATGGTCGCAGATTAACCTTGAGCTGGGCTGCATAGATAGGAACGATCAAACGAGCTCGAACAAGGACGAGAGGGAACTCACAAATCAACCACCTGATGCAAAGGTCAGTCGCCAGAGGCTCGTCGTCCTTGATCACCTGTCCAATGCGGCCAATTCTCAACACCCGTTCGCGCGCGCCCTGAACGTCCAGCGAGACCTCCTCTCCTTGCAAACACCGTCTCAGTACGTCGTGCTCGCCCGGAGATGATTTTACCAGCTTTGAGGAAAGAATTTTGAGAGCACCGAGACGGAACGACCGTGAATGTGATATAATGCACGTCCGCAAGTGCAGGTACAACTCCGAGAAGGATAAAACGTCCGGTGTCGGTGGGCTGGTGGATATCGTCATTCACATGCCTTGCTCTGGATAGAATTCAATCACCCTACCTCGATTGTACGAGATCTGCCACACCGGTCAGAACACACTGAGACCACGACCATCGCTGTACGACCGTCCTAGTCCACCCCGCCAAATCAACCTGTTGTCTCCACGATCCGTTCTTTGACTCCGCAAGGGCGAGCATGCATGTCCGCAAAACCCAGGCTGCGTTTACATGGGATGCATTCCATGAGGCCGCCGCGTCAGGTGCATCTAGCATGCGTTGGACTATCCCTACCAATAATGCGGGCATCTTCTCGACGTACACCGATAGCGACAGAAGGTTACGCAACTCATCTACACCGTCAGAACTGAGCTCCCAGTGAGACAATCGTTCACAAAGCCAAATATCGATGGTACGTTTCCATATGATATCCACCTCCCCGAGTTTGTCGGAATGACTGAGGCTTGCAAATAAGCGCAACGTCCCCTTTGGCTCTGTAGCGAGGAGATCGCCAGTGGACCTGAACAAGGCAGGTAAAGCAATGAGCTTCCATCCTCCCCAAGACAACTCGGCGAGAGCACCAAGAAGCAAGGCTGCAAATTTGGGTACTTTGAGGGCTTCTGCGATGAATAGACGTCCAGCGCTCGTTGCTATGGACATGTCCCCTGCGGTAAGGACTGCGACCGAAAAGTTGAGGAGAGCGGTCTCGATTGGAGGGGAAATTCGAATGTTCGGCAGAACGGAAGCCAGTTGCGATAATTGCGGTGCTTAGACACGGTGTTGATAGTAATGGGTCGAGGTAAGAAATGGACAATGGAACTCACGAGACAATCGAGATCCGTGACGCACACTGCAAACGACACTGGCCAATTGCAATATACGGCGGAGACGCTCTACCTCCACATCATTTGATGGCGATTGACTGACAACAGTCAGGAATCGAACTGTGAGTATCTCAGCGACGCCAGAGAACTCTTTGGCACCCTTGCAATGGTGAATGATAGACGTGAGTGTGCGCTGTAAGAGCGTATACAATGGAACGGGATTTTCGCAACCTAGATAGCAGTCGATCACTGGTCCCATTATCGAGGGTGAAGTCGTGTGGAGGGTCAAGGAGACAGACTGAGCATCACGGGAAAGGGTAATCAACACACTGGAAGCGCCAAAAAATAATAACAGAAGAATACTAACTTTGCAAGCGAACACGAGCATCCAAGCCGTTGCAGTTTCGACGTCATCAAGATTGTTGGCCATGAGAAGGACCGCGTTTTCCCGCACAGAAGTTTTCAAACGGCGTAGTACGGATGCCCAGACCTCGGCAGCAGTGCGCTGAACTTCGGGACTACAACTTGGTAGGACGGCACGGAAGGAAGACCACGTTTGCTGTAAAAGATCCAAGTGTATCGATGGGACAAGAAGATACCTAAACAACCCTGACAGTGTTGCTAGCAATGCCGTGAGCGCAGGGGTTGCGATGGGACGGGGGAAAAAATCGAGGAGCTTGGCTAATAGGTCAGCATAGACGGGTGATAGGGTTGTACGGAGGTCGTGTGCCAGTTTCTGGAGTAGGCTATAATCAAGTAAGTGAGGAGAACAAGAGCCAAACGAACGTAGGCATACTCGAGAAGCGCCCGTAACGCTTCGTCATCGGCAGCATCTACCGCTGACATCCATAACTCGACTATACCTCTCCAATTGTGCAAGAGGAGAGGCATGGAAAGGGAAAGGGGGTCGGCCTTGTTGGCGAATTGGACGAATGATGGGGATAGATTGAGCTGTCTCCATTGCTGAAGGGACACATAAAAGTGTGACTCGTTGTCCTGAGGTGTGGACGTGAACGTTGTGCGGAGGAAAAGAAAACGGGATCAAGGGCGAAGACATACTGATATTTCATGGTCAAACTTGGTGAGGTCGAGCGCAGACGGCAGGTGAACGTCTCTCAATGATTCTGCGTACGATTGATGCTGGAAACCTACTCATTACTCCTGTAGAAGATTGACCAACAAGGACTGACCTTGAACCGTTTTACCCGATGTACGACTTCATCTGGATCCAAGTTCACTGGGAGAGATTCCATGTCATTCGGAAGTGGCCCAGGATCTGTCCAAGTCGAATACTTGGTCCGACTTGCCTCAAGGTGTACTAATCCGATGTCCGAGTCCAACTTCGGACTAAACACCCACAAATAGCAATTACAGCCAGTCGCGAGTCGCGGGTTTACAGTAACAACTTGAAGGGAGAACTACACCGATACTACGAGCTGCAGGAATACGAGTTGCCACACTTGCGCTTACACATACAACATCTTTCACTACTCCTTCACTGCTCCTCCTCCTCCTCCTCCTCCTCCTCCTCCTCCTCCTCCTCCTCCTCCTCCTCCTCCTCCTCCTCCTCCTCCTCCTCCTCAGACTCGTCGCGGAACATCTAACAATCTGGTCAGAAAACTCCATGAATCAACAAACCTCGCCGCATACCTGATAAGTGATACCATCCTGCACCGGATCCACCACACACCACGCAACAGGTATGCGGGCCCCCTTTTTCTTCCAGGTCATGTTGGACCATTGCTTTGCGACTGCCTCGATTGCCATCTGTGCTTGTCCAACAAATACCACTCTCCACTGAACATCTTTCAATTCATCTGGCAAATTTTCTCGTAAAGTTTGTAAGCCCTTCATTGGCGATTCGTGCTCCGACCTGAGGGTTACTTGGAACGCAATGATTTCTTCCGCAAATACAAGGGCGCTATCGATACCAGGAAATTTCTTGGGAGCAACCCAATAGTATGGAGGCTCCGCGGACTTTGGTGCGATTCGGGTAGCGGGAATGAGCGTAGTCACGCCTTCTAGCAGGGAGGGACGGCTCCGGCTCCTTGTCCATTGGCACTGTATGGTTCCTGCAGCAGCTAAGAAGCTGTGGAACCAAGACTCAAAAATAAATCCAGCGGCTTGACGAGTCTCTTCGGGTTGACTCATAGTATTGAAGAACCCCAGCTTGATGGTGTTACTGTTCCCTTGGAGAGCCTCCCCTAAGAGGGAGCGGAGCTTTCGCGTCGGCACATAAACATAAGAGTTGGTGCGAACAATATCCTGGGAAACCACCAAAGGCCGAAAGAAGTAGAATTGTGACGGGGGATCGCTGGGGGTATCGAACAGCTCCGCTGCGGCCATCATCCGCCCACATTGCTGAACGGCATTTTTCGCAAATTGGCGATACTGCCTCATAATGTTCCAATCCGCTTTGCCGATGCATTCGAGTAATGTCCTGGGAACACCACCCCACCTCTTCGCAAGAGTGATCATGCGGTCAACATCCTTTTCCATCAGCGTGCTAGTCATCTTGTTAGGTTTAGCTTGATTAAGGGAATGTATTACTCACGCGAGCTGCCGAACCTCTTGCTCAGACCAAATGTCCATGACATAAGGCTGAGAGCCAGACTGCTTGCTCCATTCCTTCCAACGATCTTTCTTGGGCGATGTTGCCATGATGACTCGATTCTTCTCCTCCAAACAAAAGATGGGGTTGGGAGACAGAACATCTCCATTGGAGTCAAAGAGAACCCACATGGGGCTGTGCTGAGATAGTGGGGGCGTCTCTTGGAAACTGTAGAAAGCGACAGTATCTTCTGCAAAGAGTGCATAGATTGGTTGAGCGGTTCCAAATTGTACCGCAACCGGCTGTCGGTTCGCCAGACGTACAACGAGTGCGTAGACCAGGAAAAACGTTTTCCCTGATATGGAGTAGGTATTCAGTGTTCAAATCAAGCCCACCGCCGAACGTTATCCAGGATTTACCGATACCGGGTTGACCTATAACAAAAGCCCCGTCACAGTAGAAATCCGTGTCCAATGTTTGCAGTGCTGTGCGATATTCGTCTCTCACGAGTATTTTTCTCTGTTTAGCGGCCCACCCGAAAAGTAATCGAAGGTCCTGTTTGAACTCCCCCAGGTCGATAAACTCGATATCTTCCGACCGTTTCAAGACAGCTTGCGGATTATCCCGAACCAGTGCGGCAAAGCGTTGGAGATTGAGAAGCGTTTGTTGGAATGGTGCTTCTGTCATGGTACAAGAACAAGGAGCGAGTTTGTGAATCGTACTGAGAAAATGGTGGAGGGAGGAGAGAAAGGCTCAGGAGCTCAAACTTGATGGCGTCGGCCATTATGTAACCAATCTGAGGTGCTACTATGACGTATGTAATGCTCAACTTCTGACTCAACCCGCCGGACCGAACTACTGACGAACCTAGTGGAGTCCTGTCACAACTTGATGTTGGATCATAATCCCGACTCCGTGGGTAGAATTACCGACATGATCACTTGTCGCGATGACCGTCATCTCTACTACAGGCACGCCACTCAGACTGAGCCTGAGCGCTTGAGCCTTCGACCTCGAGTCTTTCGATCCACATCCAATGCGGACCCTAAAAAGACACGCAAGATTGAGAACATCAAACAAAACTCGTCACCAGGCCTCCTGAGACTCTTGATATTTCACCACACGTTCAATCGGTCGACCATGGTGGACGCAGGCAAGACCGGTTTCAGTGCTCCCAAATATCGGCTGCCATAGTCCACCTTGGAAGGAAAACTGGAAAAGGGAGGGTCCACCATCCTCGATTTGCACAAGGCGTCTTTTGCGAGAGAGACAAGGGGAAATATAGCCTGGGTGCCGAGGGAGTCAGCAAGCTATACCGTATGCTCTTTGTGGATGAGCGGCGCGTCCAGTTCGTTCGTCGCGACGATGGCACGTTGTTGAGTACTCGTCGTTTTTCTCTGACGATCGCACGCAGAGGATGGCGAAAGGATGGTTTCACTTCCCGACACGGCGCACTCGACAGCGTACTCGAGAGTCGTCGTTCCTGCGTGCTGACTCGATATTCAGCTTGCAACCAACTGATCATGTCAAGCGCCATACAGTCTGGCGATGGTCCTCAGCCATATCTAGTTCTCTGCAGGCAAGATGACGATCCGCTGGCTCGAGTATCTCTCATACCCACCCCGAATCCTGGATAATGTCTTCCTCCGTGATACGATATACCGGAGTGAGAATGTGCGGCAAGAATCGCTCGAGCTGTGGTGCCTCCATCAACGATGTCATCGCCGCAAAGAAACGCAGCACCGATAATGGCGAGAGCGCCCAATTGGCCTGAACAGAGAATACGTGAGCGTGTCGCGAAAAGGGCTGCATCCCCACGTACCGGAGCGATCGACTTATTTCGTCGCGCGATCCGTGCTTGATCGCACTTCGACATGAGAGCTTGGAGAAAAGGAAAAGCCATCCAACTCGGATCGTCCCATCTTCTTCAACTTCGCCATTGCCATTGCCATTGCCATCGCCAGTCGCCGTCGTTCTCCTCCCCCTCGATGCTGCTGTACCACTTCATCTGGATCCGAGTTCACTTGGGGAGATTCCATGTCGTGAAATGACCCAGGATCTGTTCAAGTCAAATACTACTACTAGTAGTCCCGCTTGCCTCAAGTCGGTGTCCAATACTCTGGACTAAACACCCACAAATAGCAATTACTAACTCTACGCCCCATTCCTGGAATCCTGTCACAAGACTCAAGCTTCGAGTATACCAGGTTTCGACACTGGGGATCTCTTCTGCTTTGCTCGTTCGGTTTGTCGATGCATCCAGTCGATAGTTGTCTCGTTTTCGAGTGCATTACCATCCTGTTTTGTTGGCCTTACCCTGGCCAAGCACGACCAGCATCAAAATAGATAAGGGTACAGCGTCGGTTACATCGATAAGGCTACAACAAGTTGATGAGTAATTACACTCTGGAGGTAGGCACTCGTCGAGGATGTTGCAGACCGCTCAGGGAGAAAGAGGAAGATGCAACACATGACCCAATGGTCACGGGCACCTAATAGTATTCCTTGGTCTTGATTTTCTTTCTTCCCCCTCCTTATGTGCGTTCAAGACCAGAAAGCATCAGATTAGTCGAACGGGGACGAGTATGCGACGTGACCTACCCAAAGACGTGGCCACGTCGTCTTCATACTCTCTTTTGATGGCGACTACCAACGATGCTGATTCGTTATCCGAACACGATGCGTTTCGATCAGAAAACACACCGCGTGTGCCAGGCGTTGCTCGAGCGTCGCTACCGGATGGCAATGATGATGCTGTGGCAGTTCTACTCAGAAGGAAGGCATTTATGTCGGCTTCGAGCTCGGCTGAGGGTTGATATCCCAAACTTGCGGGGGGTATGATTTCGGATGCTAAGAACACCGTCGATCGGCAAGGGAGAGCGAAGGGGATGATAAGTCGATGATGCACCTGCATTGGATTGTCTTCGAGCGTCGCGAGTCGACGGGCGAGCGGACGGGGGTGTTTGTTCAGGTTGACGAAGGGAATTGAAAGCTTCGATGAGAGCTTGGGAGGGTTGGTACCCTGTAGGTGTTCGGCGAGGAACTGTCACGGGCGAAGCACAGAGACAGATATCCAAGGCAAACAACATACGAGGACCAGATCCAGATACGCCACTGTGTCGAGCTTCGTCGTCCTCCATCTTGACACTGGCGATTTCTGTTTTGACAGAAAAGTAAACGGTTGGTTCGATATCTTCACTTTTCACTTCGTTGGTGGCCTCTTCTTCGGGGTTTGGCGCACGGAGTATACTGAGTGCGTCCTCATCTATGCGAGCAGAAATCAGGGCAATTCTCAAGACAAGGAAGAGAGCATACTTACCCAATTCGTAAGGATCCAGTTTCTTAATAAATTTTGGGGATGGTGGCGACGGGGGTGCTTTATCACCTCTGGCCAGTGACTGGTCGAGGAATTGTGCGTGAGATGGGTGCTGAGAAGGGGGTGCATACGGCGTGAACAGACTAGTGGGCTGGTATTGTGGGCAATATTACGAGATGTCCCAGTAGCGTAGAAAGTTACTCACTGCCGGGTCTTGTGCCACGGATTGCTCTCCAGATTCCGGCTCGTCCCTTTGTCCTGGGGGTTCAGGTGTTGGCGTCACCGTTGAAGGGAACGGCGACGTTTTCAACTGCTGTCCCTGGCCTGGATTGTCCTCACGGTCGAGAATTGGGAGAGGGATCGGGGGTTGTGGGATGGGAAGAACGAGGTTGGTGAGGGTGGAAGGAGGGGAGGTCCAGGATGGTGCCGGGTACGGGGATTTTGCGGGTACTTTGTCGAGGGAGAGGGCGACCGGATAGTTTTCGGTCCAGTTATCTGAAAGCATGGCCTCGGTTAGTGTACAGTACTTACGGGGTTGGACAAACGCCACCAGGAAGCATGGGTGCATTACAACGAGAATGGTTACACTGGAGAAAGAAGATGGCTCTACCTACGATTTGCGGGGTCCCCGTTGTTTTTCCAGTTGTAGAGAAACACGCACGTCGAGCGAGGGTCGTTGGGATCTAGGCACTGATTTGCAAAGGTTGCCCAGCGGTGCTTACCGAGGAGTGGGACAATGTCCGTTCCCTCTGCGAATTGCATGATGATTTCGTCGCGCTACACAACAAGGACGAAAACACGAAACGGAGCAACAATTTGTTAGTTTCCCCGCGTACAAATGCCACGCCGGGACCAATTATAACGACAGACTCACAGTACCCATTCCGTAGATGCATTCAACTGTTGGTATACGTCCCCCACTTAGTCCAGCTTGATGAAGGGCGAACTTTGCCCAGGCAGCAATACGTTTATAGTCATCTGGACCACGCGAGCGTGGATTACTACTCATTCCCCACGGATTAGTGACAACGACATAGATCTCATTGGGAATGTCGGTGTAAGGAGGACCAGGCTTGGATGTCTTGGGCATTGTTTGTGATGAGTGGCAAGGCAACGTCAATCATCATTCGGCGTTCTTGCCAGAAAGAAGTCCTTCGTCGGAAGGACTGTCGGAGATCGGATACATCACTTTGATGACACCCGTAAAGTAACGAGGTCCTCTTGTCTTTTGTTTTCTTCCATCTAACTGACACAAATTTAGGCCATCCTCAAACTGGTTTGCGTTGCAAAAAGTGAGCCGTTGCGGGGTGCTGGTGACGCTAGGTGTTCATTTGCCCGGTCAGGGTCTAGGATTAGGTCGCCCACGAAAACGGCGCAAGATCGATCGTGCCGAGTCGAGCACGTCTCTTGCCAACAAGACGTCTGCGTCAACTTCACCTCCGCCACCGAAACAACATGGGCCGGACGGCCGCAACGAACAAATTGATCTCGAGACCACCGAGGTGAAGAATGGCGAGTCCATCGCGGCGTTACGCAGGATGGTGCTTGGAAAAGTAGAGTACAACACTCCTCAGACCGTGTGAGCCCCGTGCACACTATAGCTTGCTCTCGTCGTGTCATCTCATCATCTTTTTACAGCCCCGGAAAGTATCTTGCACTCGACTGCGAAATGGTCGGTGTCGGGATTGAAGGTGACGAGTCTTCCCTGGCACGCGTCAGTATCGTCAACTACACAGGCGCCATCATCCTCGATGTCTTCGTACGACAACGCGAAAGGGTCGTCGACTATCGAACCCAGTGGAGCGGTGTTCGAAACACTGATCTGGCCGGTTCAGGTATGTGTGTCCTGTCTAACAGGGGGACAGCAAGCGTGGCTGATTGAGTCGATATGGTAATCTATAGCCAAGCCGTTTAAAGAAGTTCAGCAAACAGTGGCAGACCTGATTAAGGACCGAATACTCGTTGGCCACGCTCTGTACAACGACCTAAAGGTCCGCGCGTCACGCATATAAGGCATATTTCTTACGATCTCGTGTACATACAGGCACTCTTGCTCTCCCATCCGTCTCCGCAGATCCGCGATACCCAATCAGTTGGCGTACAAACACCGTGTTGTCAAATCCCGTCGCCCCGCGCTGCGCGTCCTCGTAAAGCAAGAACTCGGTATCGTCATCCAGGGTGGTGAACATAGTAGTGTACGCCGTCCATTTTTCCTGCATGGTATCCTGATATTGATCGAATGAGCAGGTGACGGACGCACGTGCAACGATGGCGCTCTTCCGGTTATACAAAAAGCAGTGGGAAAGCGGCTTTAGATCATTTCACACCCCCGCTCACCCTCGATTGGAAGACAAGGTTAACGGCGACCTTGCGGGTAAGGTTGTTGCCGTTGGCCAGTCATCGCGGCCCATTTCCCCCTCCCTTAGGCGTAGCAAGAAACGGAAGCACTCGGAATCGTCCGGGCTCCTCGACGATGGCGTGGACGAAGTAACCGAACCGTCGAGCTCATCATCGCGAGGACCCTCCCCGTCTTCACCGGGTGCACCACATACTCGGTCCCCAACACAGCATACGTCTACCTTACCTAAACATCACAAAAAAAGCAGGCCACAACCCCCAGCACGGCCGGTGCAACGAAAAGGGATTTCGTCCGGGATATCCACTGTCACCAGCATGGCTGGCGGGATAAAGGAAGTTCGCAGAAAAGGCATGCGAGCCGGGGGTGGTAGCGAAGCGAGCAATATTGTTGGAAATCGCTCGAAAGGCGGGAAGAAGACAAGCAAGATTGGGGGACAGTGGTGGAAAAGCCTGGGAGGAGGCAAAAAGGGTAGCATCAAGCTGTGATAGCGAGTTCTTCTCGGTGCAGTCAATCCTATAGTCAACTTGGAGATTCGTGTATTTTTGTGGGTTCCCAAGCCTTAACACCTTTGAAGGAATCGAAAAAAGGATAAACTACTGATTCCGTCTCTCACAGAAGGACTGGGGTGCCATGACATTCAGCCCAAATCTCCTCCCTAGTATGGGGTACGTGAACATTGTCTAAACCATGGCCTTCGGGCAGTTGAATATATCCGGGTCATGTACGACCTGCATCTCAGCTCACAGTTTCCAGGAATCGGATGCATCTCATGAACGGAGCATCAATCTATCTCGAAGTTTCCTACAATGACTGATCATTTTTTCCCCACTTGTGATTTGTACGCTTACCTTGTCAGCTGTTCCTGAGCCTGGTGGATATCGTCAAGTCCAGGGGAAAGCCAAAGTCGACAATGACACAACTCGGAACTCCACGAATTCTCGGTGGTTCAACACCGGCCCGCACCCTTGGTAAACTATGTCACACTCAGTCTGTCTAACACGAGCATGTTCGCCAGGCACTATCGACTTCGTGCCCGGAGTCAAGCCGATCCGACTATCAGTGACCGTGTACGGAAATGTCACGATATCGCTCCATATGCGTATATCGTTATCATCCGAATCTGACGGTCTTCCACAGGAAATACGTAAAGTGCACCGCAGACAGAACGACAGCGGAGGTACACTGAATTGATACCCAGCGGTTAGCAATCGATCGCTCAGCGCTCAGCGCTCAAAGCTGGACGTGCCGTGATAGATCACGTGTACAGTATCAAATGTCAACTTCACCGGCACCCTCAGGCTTCGCAAATGGCGAAGGTCTGTAAGGTGTGTCTGCTCCACATTACAGAGCGGACCCACCCACTGAGTGACAATAGGGCACGTGCTGTACATGTGTGCTTGGGCGCAGTTGCACAGGAATGAGAAGCTCGGTCTGACACGTGGCAGCTGTGCTGGGGTACGACCCAAACGACATAAACTTTAGCTCCTCTCGTCAGTCCATTTGGAAGGCCGCTTAGATCCTACTTCTGCGTCCTCCGGCCAGGTGCTGCAAGGATCTCCGAGAGTATCACAGATCCGGTGAGGTATTTCGAGCATTTAACAGTCGAAACGGGCTAACGTACGCCCTGCGGTCCACTTCGTTCAGATAACCACGGCGCGCCTTTCGAGGATTTCTTTGCGTAACTGCCAACCTAAATCTAGGCTTTACATACAGCGGGAACAGCACCACTCTGGGCAATTTCGGGCGACTCCACAGGGTCTTCCAGTGGGACAAAGACTCGACAGCGTTGGCGATCGCCCGCGCGATTTCCACGATGCCCTGCGCAGCAGTTCAATAACATCAATTTCATCTACATGCCTACCCTCTTACGGGTGGCGTTGGGGTCCGTGAAGCGAAGGAGTCGCGCTCAAGGGTGTCGGTCCCGAGGCTATGTTATTGATGTTCGCCTGACACTATGGATGGCATCAACAAACGCACGCTTGGCATCTGACGGGACACGGCCCATCACGAGTGAGAGGTTCAGGGAATTGAGACATGCTCGAAAGTATGGTCGTTCCAGGACCACGGACGCATCAATCGTATCGTCATGGTATCCTGCCTCGCGTAGAGCCGGGTGCTTCGTCCTGGAACCCCATGGAGGCAACATGTTGAGTGCCACCCTGATAGTTCAGTGTCAACAAACAAGGCTTGCTCGTAATACAAAGGGACGCACCTGGTTTGCGTCCTTGCTGGAATGGGGGACTGGGGGACAGTTGAAACGAAAACCTGGAGATGGCATCATCGTGTCGCCAGGTATGCGCTGCAGCGTCCCCTACGTCCTCCTGATGCCTCCCACAACTTGGATTGCGATAAACAATGTTCACGTGAACGATGTCAGGTTGCACGCCGTACCTTGGTAAGAGGTCGTGTTGTACGACCTCTTACCAAGGACCTGCTCGTCACGCCTATCTGTTAAAACGGTTTCTGTTTTCCTGTCATGGTTTCCCAAGATATGGCTGTACAAACCAGGGCCTGTCACGAACATGATGAATTCTCCGCACTTGATGTTTGCTACCGACTAAGAGTTCGGACCCACCGTCTGGACGGATGATGGCAGATTACCACCGTGACCGTGGCATGATGTCCTCGGACGCCATCTGGTTCCCACGGTGAGTTTCCTGCATGCGAGGTGACGGCTGGTGATGGACGCTTGAAATTGACTTACACGGAAGATCTACGATGCCGTTTCAGGGGATTCAACGGGGATTAATATCAATAGCGTTGCCTCGCCCGGACCCGCATGTAATAGGCGAGGCAATGGCGGATACATTGAAGAAATACCACAACAAAGAAGTTCCACGACTCCCGGCATTCTACATTGACAAACGATCACCCTAGTATTGCCCGCTGGCCTGAGTAAGTGGGATAGCAACCTGTGTCACCGTGGAGATTGAACCCGATCTGACTATAGCTTTGTTCATAAAAGCTGTGCGGCGATGTCCGTTGTACCTCCAGTGACGACGGCAACGTTGAGCCACAGCAAGTGCACCCACAATACAGCTTCTAGTACTACAGTGCCCTCATATCGCAACCTATATAAACCTCCCGTGATGGCTCCCTCCTTGTCATCGAAATTTTCCTCAGTTATCATGAGCCCACCTAATACTCCATCGAACGTGCGAGCCCGGCGTAGCAAGACGGGCTCAGTCTCCTCCATGTTTACAGCAGAATCCTCTGACTCTGTTTCAAACGCTCGACTTGGCTCCTCGACAGTCGCCGACGACCCCCTCAACGATGGGGTAGCTGTCGGGTTATCAGACCCCAGCAGTACCGGCAATCGAAAAGCAATGCTTCAACTTATCAATCGTCTCCGTGATACTGGGTACGAAGTTCTTTCGTCCCGACTAACTTGCCTTGGAATGTTCACGATATTTTCGGCAGGGTACAAACTGACATTGACCTACCTATGATCGCGGTCATTGGAAACCAGAGCGCGGGCAAGTCATCTCTCATTGAATCCATCTCTGGCGTCACGTTACCTCGATCATCGGGAACCTGTACCAGGCGAGGAATTTTGCTTCAGATCCGGCTGTATTCTTACATCTACGCAGATGTCCTACGGAGTGCAAGCTCTCGCATTCCGTTTCGCCTTGGAAATGCTTGGTAAAACTCCACTTTAGCACTGACGCCAGTGGCGTACCAATCCCTGTCAAAATCGTTCTCTTCGGCGGTCCTATTACCTCGAAATCCTTGGTCGAGGATCGCATTCGGCGCGCTCAGCGAGCTATCCTCAACCCATCCAACGATCCTAAGAAGTACCTTCTCCAGGACGACATTTCGGATGAAAACGAAGTGTCGTTTTCTAAGAACTACGTTTCGTTGGAGATCAGCGGCCCAGAACTCACGGATCTCTCATTCGTAGACCTCCCGGGTCTTATTGCCAGTGTCGGGAGGGGAAGTGACGATCGAGACATCGAGCTCGTCAAGTCGTTGGTTACCTCTTACATAGAGAAGCCAAGTTGTGTCATTCTGCTCACTGTTGCATGCGAGAGTAGGTGTCTAGGTTTTGTTTTAAATTGCAGATGTCTGATGTTGTCATTCCACCAGCCGACTTTGAAAATCAAGGTGCTCACCATCTCGCAAAGCAATACGACCCGGATGGGAAGAGAACCGTCGGTGAGTCCCTGTCGAACGAGCTGGCCTCCTGTGTAACACAGAAACACTAATCCATACTTTCGACAGGTGTCCTCACCAAGCCCGATCGCATTCCCGCGGGTGATGAGCCCGCATGGCTCAGGATCCTCCGAAACGAAACCGAACCTCTAGTCAACAATTGGTACTGTGTCAAACAACCTTCTTCGCAGGAAGTCGCGAAAGGAGTCACGTACCTGGAGGCGCGTCGGCGAGAAAACGAGTGGTTCACTTCAACGCAACCGTGGGCGTCTCTCGAGCCGCAGTACCAAAAATTCTTGCGTACTAGCCGCTTAACGGAGAGGTTGAGCCTCATTTTATCTGAGCTAATCGCAAAGAGGTTAGTTTGTTCTCGCCCGGGATCGTTGATACCATCTTCGTGTCCTGACAAACTTGACAAGGCTTCCTAAGATCCAAGAAGAGTTGATGAATGCGATTCAAGAGACCGACGTAAAGCTACGCGCTCTCCCGAAAGCTCCATCCAGTGACCCTATCGGCGAAGTGCTTCAGGTCCTCGGAGGTTTCAGCCGAGATCTAGCTCGCCGGGTCGAGGGTACTCCCGAGGAGGACGGACTGTTGCAGACTATCCGTCCACACCAAGGAACCTTCAAGTTTGCCATCCGGCGAACTGCTCCACAATTTGTTCCTTGGGGGAAGACATCGTGGAAAGAACTGCCGGAGGCAGCGTTTCTGGCCAACGAGGATGGAGATGATGACGCAGAGGAATCTTCTGCCAATGGGAATAAGGTATATGTCGACGAAGTCCTAAAGCGCGCTCAAAAGTAGGTTTCTCCTCTGGTTACTCCTTATCACATGTCGACGGGAATTTGTGCCAGAGCATGCACGCGAGAACTTCCGGGCAATTATCCCTTCGTAGTTCAACGCACTTACATTGAGGAAATCACGGAAAAATGGAGCGGGCCGGCGATGGTGCTCTTCGACGAGGTTTACACGATCCTGAGAGCCGATCTTGTGAAACTCGTCGACGCACACTTTGCGCACATGGGCAACGGGAATGCAAAACAAGCTATTCTGTAAGCCCCCTTGTTCTCTCCGCTACCTTCGAGGCTCACCTTGGCTAGGATGATCGTCCACGACCACCTCGACGAAGCTGCGACTCAAACCAAACAAAGGATCCAGTGGCTGCTCGAGCTCGAGAAGAACCCAACTACGTTGAACACGCACTACTACGCCGACTACAAAGATCAGTTCCTCACTTTCTACAAGGCCGCCCAGGACGACAGTGATTTGGTGACCAGGCTCCAGCAAGTACGAGGAGACCCTGTCAACAGGGTCCTCTCTGGCCTCAACGAACTCGGGATATCGGCCAAAGCCACTGACCTCCCCAAGCTTCTTCCTCCGGATCCAACGGAGGCTGCTCTGAACATCATGGCGAGCGTACGGGCGTACTTCCAAGGTAGAGTTGACCCCCAAACAGTGGTGTGAATAAGCCGACTCACTGATAGTGTGCACCCTCAG
This sequence comes from Boletus coccyginus, assembly GCA_025782845.1. Taxonomy (NCBI): domain Eukaryota; kingdom Fungi; phylum Basidiomycota; class Agaricomycetes; order Boletales; family Boletaceae; genus Boletus; species Boletus coccyginus. Next base: position 71,584 of record JAHZSR010000099.1, read on the forward strand.
TTGCCTACAAACGTTTCGTAGACATGGTTCCGATGGCTATCGACCACGAACTTGTACGTGGCGTAAAGGAGGGGATCGACAGGGCCCTCCAGGAGGGACTCCAAATCACTGGGCCGGACGCGTACAATCGCTGCAAGGGCATGTTGGAGGAGCGCATCAGCATCGTAACAATCCGTCGGGATATTGAAGAAAAGAGGCAGAGGCTCCTGGCTGCGCGTCAGGAATTGAGGCGACTGATGTGAGGCCCTGGCGTGCCTTCAGATTTGATAGAGGATTGATACTGGTACACGCTTCAATTTTGTCTTGAATACCTTTTGAATCATCCTGATCGATGGACGGCTCACGAGCTGCTTCGATAGTGCGTCGTGCACCTTCAAGGCCTCGTCACTGGCTCTGAAGGTGACCGAAGGTGATGTTGGATAATGCCAAGTTGCCCCAGGAACAAAGTCATCCTGCAGTCAGCATGTGTCAATGGTCTCAGGAATGCCGCACTAGACAACCAAACTTAGAATCGAACGCTACGCTACATGAAAGAGTAGACGAAACCAATCACTTTTGTGTGCGGCTTTAGGACGACTGAACGCCACCGTCGACTATAAACCGGCTACAGTGCTGGCATCTGTCAATCATGATGTGATCATTTCTGTTTTTCTGTCAGGTTTTTCGTATTGACGTTCTTCTCGATTTTGGCGGACAAAAGCACAGGTAAATTACAGTTCGACTCAACCCATGAACTTCGGGCCCGACTGCAATCATCGTCTCTGTCTATCCGCAACCGTCACTGTAAGCATGAGAGAGGTCAACTTGTACAGTGTACGGTACGTCTTACGTTCTAGCAAGACCAAAGCAGAAGGACCCTGACCACATAAACCGCACGTATTTTTAAAAAAAAATTCGGTCGCTTGTGGAAAGACGTAATGGTTGCACAGGCTTGGCCGGATAAAAGGACGCACTCACCTCTTCCGACCCCAGCAAACCATTGCGTTGTCACTTTGGTGAGTCTTGGCCTTCTCCCCTGCGATTCATCACTTCCTCACGCGTTGCATCTCCTTCTCCAGTTATTAATTGCGTTCATCGTCACTCCGTTCACATTCCCGTCGCGCGCAAGATTGAACCATAGTTAGGTACGATATTCTGTGGTCGCTGAGCCCAAAAAGTCCTGATGCAGCAGGGGTGTAGTATAATGGCTACCCTCTACATCCATAACAACACCGCCGACGTTATTCATGCCCGTGTCACTCTCACAGGCAGCGGAACCCAAGGTTTCTACGACATCCAATCAGGACAGACTGAAAGTTGGGACAGGGATTACTGGGAGGTCGCATTTGTTCTCAGAGATGACGACGGCAGCTCACAGGAATTCGTTGTGAAACCTGGCCAGAACTATACTGTCGGCTAAAGTCATGTGATGGATCTAGTAGAGGTCGTAACTATTTCGTTGGCTTCAGTAGCAGATATGTGAAAATGTTCGTTGACCAGGGCTCTGTCGCAGCCCATTTGCACTCAACGAAACGGTGTGGACCAAGTCTGCAAAAGCCAACAGAAGGGTGATCATCGGGCTGGCTACATGATGGTAAAAGGGTGCCACGCAAACAAAGCACGGTTCTGTCGGTCAGGACCAAAAAGTTTCAGTCCATAAGGTTCCACCAACGCACGAGTCACCCTGGTAGTCCCAGTCAATCATCCCCCCCCAAAAAAAACACACCTGGTGATCGTTCAACCTAGGTCTAACGAGAATGATGCCAATGATTCTCGTCCATACAGGCCCTAAGTTACCAGCAATTCGCTTGAGAGCGACGTCAACACCGTCTCTCAGAAGGACAGTGCCGTCCCCGGAAACCACTCTTACGACGTCTGAAGCGTGTGCGGTCCGGATGAAGTTTGGCAGATAAATGATCTTGCCCTCATCCTGACGTTTACACACCAAAGGACTAGAGATTCGTGCGGGATTGAATTCCAGCATAAACAGATCGTATCTCTCCTCCATGGTGCATTCCGAATGTTCTCCGCACAGCCACCCCAGTCGCAGACGGCTTCCACTCAACGCTGAGGAGGAGGTTGCACGAGTAAGACATGGTGAGCACTCGTGTGTACGAAGGTCCCAAGACGTTTCACAGGACAACGTATACTGTACCCTCGTCTTGCAGCTTGCTGGATGCAGGTTTGTCACTGCCGTTCTGTGGTTACGCGACGGTAGCAGGCTCTTTGCCTCGGATGATGGACTCGGAACGATTCGCTGTTGGAACTCCGCCACAGGACAAGAAATCGGACGTCTGTGAAGGGTCACACCATACGCTCGCTCTCGCTCTCCCCGGGTGGATCGATCCTTGCGAGCGCGTCCTGGGATAAGATTATTCACTTCTGGAATGCGACTACTGGTGATCCAATCGGAAAATATCTACAACATGAAGGAGTCGCCACTGTTTGTTACTCTCCTTCCGGCGAATCCGTGGCATCAGCAAGATGAGATGCAAAGGTATATTTGTGGCGAGCACCTCGGTTGAACTGGCGGGTCAGCCCCCTCATCAGATGCACCTCAGAACGCATACTCATTACTCTTTCCATCGAACAGACAGCCCTTGCTAACGTCGACGTGCCGTACAACACTGTGGACTGGCTGCAAGTGTCCCCCCTCAATCCACCTCCACCATATTCTATCACATCGACCATGACAGCGCCGAGCAAGTGTTGTATCTCGATCGTGGTGTAAGCGTTTACAGCTCATAGGATTCCAATCACTTCCTCACGCTTCCTCAAAGGTATTTACAACACCTGATCCTATCACATCTTCCGTGGTGCCTAGCTCACACCCTAGCCCTCCTATACGGAGCCCAAATCCCGATGAAAATGACTCCTTGGAAACATCATCCATGTCTGATCAAGTGGACTTGCAATGCATCCATCCAGACCTCCCCCTTGGGCTCGATGAATGGCAGTGCATATCCACACTACGGTGGCGTAAATTGGTATGAGTTTTCACCTATTGTTTGCATACCGTCACGTTGAATTTCTTGCAGCTCGACCTCGCAACTTCGGAAGGGCTTCATGCCCCTCATGACCTCATTCATCCGAACCAAATTGGTGAGCGTAGTGGAGTCGTGTCGGAACCTGAGGTCAGCACGACGTCTTCCGATGATCATTGGATCATAATCTAGACATCACACGAGTGAAATTGCCAACATCATGATTGTCGTGGTTGAGATAGGGAGATCCTGAGACTGATCACCATCTCTACTACAGGCATTCCACTCAGACTGAGCCTTCTACCTCAGTCTTTCGTTCCGCATCTAATGCGGACCCGAAAAAGACGCGCAAGATCGATGAAATCAAGCAAAAACTCATCGCCATGCTTCGTGAGACACTTGGTACTTGATCACACGTTCAATTCGTTGACCATCGTGAATGCAGGCGGGATCGGTTTCGGAGTTCCCAAAGATCGGTTGCCACGGTCCACCCTCGAGGGAGAACTCGAAAGCGAGGGCACACCATCCTCCATTGACCACAAGGCGTCCTCCGCGAGAGAGACAAGGGGGTATATAGCCTGGGTGCTGAGGAAGCAGACAAGCTTTACCATGCGCTTTTTGTGGATGAGCGGCGCGTCCAGTTCGTTCACCATGACGATGGTACGCTGTTAAGCACGCGTGTCGTTTTTCTCTAACGATCTCGCAGAGAGTGGCAAAAGGACGGTGTCACTGCCCGACATGACATGCTCGGACGACGTCCTCGAGAGTCATCGTTCCTGCATGCCGCTATCAGGCGGTCACTGCTGTTCTGTGGTCACACGATGGCAGCAGGCTCTTCTCTGGCTCAGGGGACGGAACGATTCGCTGTTGGAACTCCGACACAGAAGAACAAATTGGTGGCCCGTGGACAGGTCACACAAACGACGTACTCTCCCTCTCCCTCTCCCCAGATGGATCCATCCTTGGGAGCGCATCCTCCGATAAAACTGTTCGTTTCTGGAATGCAATCACTGGCAATCCCGTTGGGCAACATCTACAACATGATTGTGCAGTCACCACTGTTCATTTCTCTCCCTCCGGTGATTTCGTGGTATCGGCAGGATGGAATGGCAAAATATGTTTTTGGCGAGTTCCTTGGTTGAACTGGCAGGTCAGTACCCTCATCAGATGTACCTCACGATGCATACCCATCACCCTCCATCTAACAGACAGCCCTTACTAATGTCGACGTACCATGCAACACTCTGGACTGGCTGCAGGTGTCCTCCTTCAATCCACCTCCGAGTCCACCATACTCTACGCACATCCGTGACAGTGCTGAGCAACTGTTGTATATCGATCCCAGTGTACACATTTGCAGCTCATAGCATTCCACTCACTTGCTCACACTTCCTCAAAGGTATTCACAACACTTGATTCTATTATATCTTCTATGGTGCCTAGCTCACACCCTAGCCCTCCTATACGTAGCCTGAATCCCGATGAAAATGACTCCATAGAAATGTCATCTATGTCTGATCAAGTGGACTTGCAATGCATCATTCCGGACCCCTCCCTCGGGCTCGATGAATGCCAGCGTATATTCGCAGTACGGCTGCATAGATTGGTATGAATTTTCACCTATTGTTCACGTACTATCACGGGGCACTTCTTGCAGCTCGACTCTGCGACTTCGAAGGGGCTTCATGTCCCTCATGACCTCATTCTTTCAAGTTTACCCCTCATCTCCCAGACCGAATTAGCGAGCATAGCAGAGTCATGTCACAACTTGATGTCAGTTCCTTTTTCTACGATCGTTGGTCCTTGGATCATCACCCCGACTCCGTGTGTGAAATTGCTGACATCATTATCATCGTCACTTGTTGCGGTTGAGATAGGGAGCTTCAGCAGCTGACCACCATCTATACTACAGGCACATCACTGATACTGAGCCTTCGACCTCAGTCTTTCGTTCCACATCCAATGTGGACTCCAAAAAGATTCGCAAGATCGATGAAATCAAACTAAAGCTTATCGGCATGCTTGGTGAGACTCTTGATACTTGATGACGTTTCAATTGGTTGACCATCATCAATGCAGGTGAGATCGGTTTCAGCATTCCAAACGATCGGCTGCCGTGGTCCACACTCGAAGGAGAACTGGAAAAGCGAGGGTACACCATCCTCCATTGGCCACAAGGCGTCTTCCGCGAGAGAGACAAGGGGATATATAGCCTGGGTGCCGAGGAAGCAGACAAGCTTTACCGCGCGCTCTTTCTGGATGAGCGGTGTGTCCAGTTTGTTCGTCGCGACGATGGTAAGGTTGTTGAGCATGCCTGTCGTTTTTCTCTAACGATTGCACAGAGGATGGCGAAGGGACGGTGTCACTGCCCGACATGGCACACTCAGATGATGCCAATCGCTCCTGCATGATGCTGACAGGCAAGCAGTCGAGATTCAGAATGATGACAAAGGAATCATTCAGCGTGGAGCGGCCACCCAAGAGACCGCGATGAGTCTGGGGTGAATCACTCACTCCACAGTTGATGAGGAATGATGACACGAAGTCCCCACGTCTAGTTTAACGTGATATATGCGCACTCCTGATGAATCCCCTACGTACTACATAGTTGCTCCCATTACCAGACTCTACACCCTGCCCGATATCTAACAAGTTCATTTATCCTGACTAGCTGTTACTTAATACGATATACATATCATGGTTCTTACCCATTCCACAACCATGACGAAGCAGGTATTTGCCATCATATAGTGGACATGGTCGTTAAGCATGCAAAAGGCCGACATACGGGTTCCTCTGGTGGTTTGAACAAGGTCTTGGGAAAACGCATACAAAGCGCACCAAGATAGTGGTAGACAACGGTTTCCAGACCGACGATCCCCACAAAAGCTGTGATAAGTGCATGGCATGAGACACAACGTGGTGGGCAAACTTTAATCCTCGCCTAAAGGTCAGACAATAGGCCTATTTTCACCTTTTGTCCAGCCTTTTGTCTGGTTTAAGGGCCGGTTTAAAGATTTCCCACTGCGTTGTGCTAGAGTAGTGCTGTCAGGATTGGGCACTGCAGGAAGGCCACTGCATTGCCTCATGTTCACCTCGACAGGCGTGGTACATATATACGGTGTGGAGGTCCATCGTGTTCAGTGTTTTCTCTCCCTTGATCTTTTTGCCACGTACCTTTCGCTGACTCGATACCCAACTCATAGCCAACTGCCAAATCATGTCAAGGGTCACACCACCACAACAGCCCGAGGATGGTTCTCACCCATATCTGGTTCTCGCAGGGAAAGATGACGAGATCTGCTGGCTCGAGTATCTCCCTGAGGGTCGTCGTGTTGTTAGTGGCTCCCGCGACGGAACTGTGAGAGTCTGGAATTTGGACAGTTGGGAGCAAGAAGGAGCACCGATGGAGCACAAGAGCGGCATGACCGATCTTGCTGTGACCCGGGATGGTACAAAAATCATCAGTGGTGACAAGGAAGGGGGGATGAAAGTGTGGGACGTCGAATCGCGCGAACTTGTCCAAGAATGGTCCCACCCGGCGGGTTACCCCAATATTGCTATCTCGCCAGATGGCCGACTCGTTGCCGTTCGTGGCGGAAGTGTGGCCATATACACCATAGAAGGACGGAGTCAAATCGATCCCATCACAATCGACGGCGTTGTGTTGTCCACATGTTTCTCCCCCGACGGAAACAAACTCGCATGTGGCACTTATGATGAAATCCGTGTGTACGACATCGCCAGTGGCAGGCTCATCCTTGGTCCATTGGGCAGACGGTCAGTCCGTGATCTGCTGTGGTCACGCGACGGCAGCAGGCTCTTCTCTGGCTCGGATGATGGATCGATTTGCTGTTGGAACTCAGATACAGGAGTGCAAATCGGACATCTGTGGACAGGACACGCGCGCGGCATACGCTGCCTCTCCCTCTCCCCAAACGGATCGATCCTTGCGAGCGCATCCTTCGATAAAACTGTCTGCTTCTGGGATGCAACCACTGGTAATCTCATCGGACAACATTTACGGCGTAACGGACCTGTCAAGGCTGTTCGTTTCTCTCCCTCTGGTGAATCTGTGGCATCAGTAGGAGGGGATAGAAAGATATGTTTTTGGCGAGTACCATGGTTGAGTTCCGTTGAGAGTCAGGTAAGCATGCTCATCAGATGTAACCTCAATGTTCATACTCATCATTGTCTCCATATAACAGACAGGCCTTGCTATCCTCGACGCGCTGTACAACACTGTGCACTTGTCGCAAGTGTCCCTCAATCCACCTCCACCATACTCTACGCACATCCACAGCGCTGAGCAAGCGTTGAATTTCGATCTTGGCGTAAGCATTTGCAGCTCAGCGCTCAACTCACTTGCTCACACTTGCTCAAAGGTATTCGCGGCACCTGATCCTATCACATCTTCCGTGGCGCCCAGTTCGCACCCCAGCCCTCCTATACGGAGCCCAGATTCCGATGGAAATGACTCTTTGAAAACCTCGTCCATGTCTGATCAAGTGGACCTGCAACACATCCTTCCGGACCTCTCCCTCGGGCTCGACGAATGCCAACGTATATTTGAACTACGGCTACGTAAACTGGTATGAATTTTCACCCATTGTTCGCATACAATCACGGGGCATTTCTTGCAGGTCGACCTCGCGACTTCGAAAGGGCTTCGCACCCCTCGTGACCTCATTCATTCAAGTTCACTGCCCATCTCCCAGACAGAACTGACGAACGTGGTGGAGCCGTGTCAGAACCTGATGTCAGTATATCTTCCTACGATTGATTGATCATATTCCCGCCTCCGTGGGTGAAATTCCCCACATGATCACTTGTCGCGGTTGAGATAGAGGGCTTCAGCAACTGACCACCATCTCTACTACAGGCACACCACTGATACTGAGCCATCTACCTCAGTCTTTCGTTCCACATCCAATGCGGACCCTAAGAAGACGCGCAAAATCAATGAAGTCAAGCAAAAACTCATCGCTATGCTGCGTGAGACACTTGATACTTGAACACGCGTCCGATCGCTTAACCATCGTGAACACAGGTGAGATCGGTTTCAGCGTTCCCAAAGATCGGCTACCGTGGTCCACCCTCGAAGGAGAACTTGAAAAGCGGGGGTATACCATCCTCCATTGGCCAGAAGGCATCTTTCGCGAGAAAGACAAGGGAGTATATAGCCTGGGTGCCGAGGAAGCAGACAAGCTTTACCGCGCGCTGTTTCTCGATGAACGGCGCGTCCAGTTCGTTCGTCGCGATGATGGTATGCTGTTGAGCACAGGTCGTTTTTCTCTACTAACGATCGCGTGCAGAGAATGGTGAAAGGGCGGTTTCACGGCGTGACACAGCGCACTCGGACGATGTCTTCGAGAGTTATCGTTCCTGTGTGCCGCTGACAGGCAAACAACCGAGATTCAGAGTGACGACACAAGAAGCGTACCGCGTGGAGCGGCCACAGAAGAGACCGCGACACGTGTGATGCTTGTAAATCTATACTTTCAAGTTTTGTTGTTGGCTTGTGTATTTGGTGAGGAATGACGATGGCGGGGTTCCCATGTCTAGTTTGACGCACTTCTGATTTAATAAATCCACTGCATACTCGCTCCCGTTATCAGTCTCTATCCTGCTCGACGCCAAACGAATGATACACCGTACATTCATCCTGACTAGGAGTCGTTTATGTGCCATATCCTCGTTCACCCTTACCCATTCCGCAACGGGTGCAGGCATTTGCCATCGGCTATAGTCGTCAAGCATGGCCTACAACGGCCCGCATATGGATTATTGAATTCGGTAAAGTTTCGGAAGAACACATACAAGCGCACTGAGACGGTTTGCAAATCGATCGAGATCACGACCAGACTCGGAGAAAGTGTGATACCATGTGGGATGAAAGCAGGTGCCATCAGCGTTAAGCGCTAACGGTGTGGCGTTTTCCCTCCCTCGATCTTTTTGTCACACACCTTCCACCAACTTGATACCCGGCTTGCAGCCAACTGCCAAAGCATGTCAAGCGTCACACCACCACTGCAGCTCAACAATGATCGTCCTCTGCCATGTCTTGTGATCCGGGGGGAAGGTGACCACATGCTCTGGCTCGAGTATCTTCCTGACGGACGACGCGTCGTTACTGGCTCTTTGTGCGGAACCGTGCGGGTCTGGAGTTTGGAAAGTGGGGAGCAAGAAGGGACACCGATGAAGCACGAGTGCGGGATGAGAGATTTTGCTGTAACCCGGGATGGCACAAAGATCATCAGCAGTGACGACGATGGGAGGATCAAAGTGTGGGATGTCGAATCGCACAAACTTGTCAAGGAATGGACTCACCCAGAGAGCGAGCCCATTATTGCCATCTCGCCGGATGATCAATTCATTGCGGTTGGTAGTTGGAACGTGACTTTTTACCCCATGGAGGGGAATTGGGTCAACCATTCCATCGAGGTCGGCCATCTCATTTGGTGCATGTGTTTCTCTCCCGACGGAAAGAAACTCGCATGTGCGACTGAGTGCGGCATCCGTGTATATGGCTTTGCCAGTGGCAGGCTCATCCTCGGTCCAGCAGACAGGTTTGTCACTAGTAGTACTGTTCTGTGGTCACACGATAGCAGCAGGCTCTTCTCTGGCTCAAGCTTGAGCTGGAAGCCCGGAATCATTCGCTGTTGGAACTCCGACACAGAACAAGAAATTGGACATCCGTGGACAGGTCACACCCGCGGCATAGCCTCGCTCTTCCTCTCCCCAGATGGATCGATCCTTGCGAGCGCATCCGAGGATAGAACCGTTCGTCTCTGGAATGCGATTACTGGTGATCCCGTTGGACAACATCTACAACATGATGAACAAGTCAGGACTATTCGTTTCTCCCCCTCCGGCGAATCCATGGCATCGGCAGGAAGGGGTGGAAATTTTTGTGTGTGGCGAGCACCCTGGTTGAATTCCGTCGAGGGTCGGGCAAGCACGCTCATCTGCTGTTCCTCGGCATCCATACTGATTGCTTTTTCCATCTAACAGATAAGCCCTGCCGACCTCAACCCACCGCACAACACTGTGCACAGCACCCAAGTGTCCCCGTTCCGAGTCTATCCACCTCCACCATACTCTACGCACATCCCTGGCATCGAAAATGCGTCGGGTTCTGATCTTGGTGTGAGCATACGCAGCCCATTGTCACGGTGGTCCACTCACATGTTCATACTTCTTCAAAGTCATTTACAATACCTGAACCTATCACGTCTTCCGTGGTGCCTAGTCCACACCCTAGCCCTCCTATACTGAGCTCAAATTCCGATGAAAACGACTCTTTGGAAACATCGACCATGTCTGATCAAGTGGACTTGCAATACATCCTTCCAGACCCCTCCCTTGGGCTCGCTGAATGCCAGCGCATATTTGCACTACGGCTGCGTCAATTGGTATGAATTTTCACCCATTGCTCTCGTACAATCACGGAGCATTCCTTGCAGCTTGACCTCGCGACTTCGAAGGGGCTTCATGCCCCTCATGACCTCATTCATTCAAGTTTACCCCAGACTGAACTGGCGAACGTGGTGGAGCTGCGTCAGAACCCGATGTCAGTACGTCTTCCTATGATCGTTGGATCATATTTCCGACTTCGTGGGTGAAATTCCCCACATGATCGCTTGTCGCGGTGGCGATAGGGAGCTTCAGAAACTGACTACCATCTCTACTGCAGGTGCGCCACTGATAGTACCGAGCCTTCGACTCCAGTCTTTCGTTCCACATTCAATGCAGACTCTAAGAAGACGCGCAAGATTGATAAAATCAAGCAAAAACTCATCGCCATGCTTCGTGAGACTCTTGATATTTGATCACGCGTCTAATCGCTTGACCATCGTGAACGCAGGCGAGATTGGTTTCAGAGTTCCCAAGGATCGGCTACCATGGTCCACCCTCGAAGGAGAACTCGAAAAGCGAGGGTATACCATCCTCCACTGGCCACAAGGCGTCCTCCGCGAGAAAGACAAGGGGGTATATAGCCTGGGTGCTGAGGAAGCCGACAAGCTTTACCGTGCGCTCTTCGTGGATGTGGGGCGCGTCCAGTTCGTTCGTCGCGACGATGGTACGTTGTTGAGTATGCATTGTTTTTTTCTCTAATGATCGTGCAGAGAATGGCGAAGGGACGGTGTCACTTCCGGAGACGGCGCGTTCAGACGACGCCTTTGAGAGTCATCGTTCCTGCGTGCCACTGACAGGCAAACAGCCGAGGTTCAGAGTGATGACACAGGAATCGTACAGCGTAGAGCGGCCACAGAAGAGACCGCAACACGTGTGATGCATGTAAATCTATACTTTCAAGTTTTGTTGTTGGCTTGTGTATTTGGTGAGGAATGATGATGGCGGGGTTCCCATGTCTAGTTCGACACATGCGCTCCCGTTACCAGTCTCTACCCCGACATTTAACGAGTGATACGCCCTATATCTATCCTGACTAGTTAATATACCATAGTCTCTGTTCGTTCTTACCCGTTCCACAACGAATATTGTCATGGTATTGTCGGCTATAGTCATCAAGCATCGGTCTACAACGGCCCGCATACGGCTTCCGCGGGTGGACTGAACTTGGTAAGGTTTCGGAAGAACACATACAAGCGCACAGAGACGGTTTGAAAATCGATCGAGATCACGACCATGCCACCAGAGAGAAGCTGTGATACCGCGTGGTATGAGAGAAGGTGCCGCACATTGGCCGGGGCGCTAATCGCATTGCCTCACTTCGCTCGTAGTATATAAGCTGTGGAAGCAACATCTTCAGTTGTTTTTCTTCCCTCAATCTTTTTGCCACTGCACCTTCCGCCGACCCGATACCCAGCTTGCCAAAACATGTCAAGGGTCACGTCGTTACAACGGTCCGACAGTGATGATCCAGGTCCTCGGCCGTATCTGGTGCTCTCAGGGGAAGATGGGATCCGCTGGCTCGAGTATCTCCCTGACGGTCGACGTGTTGTTGCTGGCTCTCGGCGCGGAGCTGTGCGGATCTGGAATTTGGAAAGTAGAGAGCAAGAAGGGACATCGATGAAACACAAGGATGAGATAGGCGATCTTGCTGTTGCCCGGGATGGCGCGAAGATTATCAGCAGTGGATTGAGTGGGGGGATCAAAGTCTGGGACGTCAAATCCCATGAACTCGTTAAAGAATGGACTCACCCGGACATCTGCCCCAGGATTGCCATCTCGCCGGATGACCGACTAGTTGCGGTTGGTAGAAGGAACATGGATATTTACACCATGGAAGGAAGACATGTCCATTCCATCGGGGTTGGCGATTCCATTTTCTCCATGTGTTTCTCTCCCGACGGAAACAAACTCGCATGTCGCACTAATTTTGGCATCCGCGTGTATGACATCCACAGTGGCGCCGCTGGCACGCTCATCCCCGGTCCATTACACGAATTTGTTCACTGCTGCTCTGTGGTCACGCAGTGGCAGCAGGCTTTTCTCTGGCTCCGTAAACAGAACGATTCACTGTTGGAACTCCCTGACAGGAGAACAGATCGGACACCCGTGGAGAGGTCACACCCACGCCATCCGCTCGCTCTCCCTTTCCCCAGATGGATCAATCCTTGCGAGCACGTCTGAGGATGAAACAGTTCGTTTCTGGAATGCGACTACTGGTGGTCCCGTTGGACAACGTCTACAACATGATGAACGAGTCACCACTGTTCGTTTCTCTCCCTCCGGGGAATCCGTGGCGTCAGCAGGAGCCGATGGAAAGATATATATATGGCAGGTGGTGGAATGTCTCAGACAATGCCAAACATCCAACTTCAAGTATGTCTTTCCGGTAGCCTGTACTACGATGATCTAATGTGGTTTCTTCATTCGGATTGACTCTGTTAGTGCAAACTTCCCCCCTCCACCAGATCTCACACCCTATATCTTCAGAACTGATGATCAATATGTCGCTGGAGGAGGGTTTGGTGATGTATACAGATGCTGGTATCGTGATGGTCCCCCGAAGGAGGTTCGAGTTTGGTGTACGACTCACGCTGCCTGCTATTGACCTCCCCTCCAGGTTGCAGTCAAGGCATTCCGATTCACGCTTGCGATAGATGGAGGAGATGCGAGTGATAGATCTGCCAGGGTAACCCATCTCATCTACAACCAATAAGTGCATTCTGAACTGCATTGTAGATGCTCCGTCGAGAGCTCGGAATCTGGAGGAGACTTGATCATACCAATGTCGTCCCGTTCCTGGGAGTTGCATATGGATTTGGAATGCGTGGCACAGTGTCGTTGGTGTCGTCATGGATGCCCAACGAATCCCTGCACCGGTTCTTAGTGAAGCATGACCTTGATCTGCATTTGGGACACCGACTTCGGTTTGTGCGTCCACTGAACGTCTACCACATCCACGCCCTCTAACCCTGGGTGATAGTTGCTGGATATTGCCAATGGACTGCACTACCGTGGGTCGCTGTTGTCATTACGGAGGCTGGAAGAAATAACACACCACAGTGCATTCCTTTCCGGTCATCCATGGCGACCTGAACAGCGTGCGTCAAAGCAGAAATATTTTAGTATGTTCTTTGTCTGACCAGACGACAGAATAACGTGCTTCTCGATGCAGATTACACCGTGCGCTTAGCCGATTTTGGATTTGCTTCCTTGGTGGGAAATATTCCTGAGGCATTGACCTATCTTCAAAGGTCCACCGCACGACCAGGAGCATTGCGCTGGATTGCACCAGAGCAGGTTGATTCAGAAGAGACGTTCAAACTGACAACCAAGACCGATATATACTCGTTTGGATGTGTTGCTCTCCAGGAATGTTTTGTTCATGACCCCAGATGCCATGGCCCTTGCTGATGTCTTTGCAGGTTTTGTCCGGGAAACTACCATGGTCGGAAGTCCGGGAAGACTTGGCCATCGTATTGCGCTTGGCGAAGGGACACAAGCCTGGCCGACCAGAGTCTCGAACGTTGGATGACTTGCACTGGGGCTTTATTCAAGATTGCTGGTCAGCGATCGAGGAACGCCCTGCTGTGGAGGCTATAATGTCCACCGTCGAATGGTTCTTGAACCATTGCCCACAGACCCCACCCCTCTATGATCTGCTCCCGGCATGGTCAAGCGAGGCTGATCTTGGTGCCGAATCCTCGTTGTCTGCCAGAAAAACCCTCACAGAGGGCTCACGTACGCAAGTCACCCAGGCTGGCAGCGACAAGAACGATCAGAACAAGGTATGTATACAGTGATGCTTGTCTCGCTCCAATCTATCACATTGACATCTCGCCATCTACACCTATCAGGATGTTTTCTGATGTAGAAACGAACTTGGACAGATCCCACGACTCGAGCGAGAAACGCCACTTGTCACTGACAGGAAAGCAACCGAGTACAGCAGAACCGAATGGGCAACATCATCACAAGAGGCAGCGTGTGTACTAGACGTGCATTTCATTTTGTATGTCTATTCCTTGGATGAGGGAGTACGAATCACGGACACATAGCTCTTGCCGACTCGACACATCTGGGTTGTTATTGTACATTTATGTCCTTTCTGATGTATCTACTTCCCAACACTGGGTTCAACTATTGGCTATTTGACTGTATACCACTAGACCCGCTCGGAATACCTCCATCAGCGTTGGGCGCTAACGGTGCGGCGTTTTCCTTCCCCCGGGCCTGATCTCCTTGCCACGCACTTTTCGCCGACTCGATACCCAGCTTGCAGCCAACTGCCAAAATAAGCGTCACATCATTACAACGGCTCCGCGATGATGGTCCTCAGCCATTTCCGGTGCTCTCAGGGGAAGATGAGACCATTTGCTGGCTCGAGTATCTCCCAGACGGTCGACGCGTTGTTACAAGTTCGCGAAAAACTGGAATTTGGAAAGTGGAGAACAAGAAGGGACGTCGATGAAGCACGAGCGCGAAATAACAGGTCTTGCTGTGACCCGGGATGGTACCAAAATCATCAGCAGTGCCGTGGGGGGGGCAGATCAAGGTGTGGGACGTCGAATCGCACGAACTAGTCAGGGAATGGATTCACCCGGGAACGTTCCCCAGGATTGCCATCTCGCCAGATGAACGACTGCTTGCGGTTGGTAGTCGGAGTGTGGTAGCTATTTACAGCAAGGCACATCAATTCTGTCAAAATCGGCGCTTCCGTTTGGTCTATGTGTTTGTCTCCCGACGGAAACAAACTCGCGTGTGGCGGCTTTTTGGGCACCTATACTATGCTCATCTTCATCCTCGTCCCCTTCGTCTTCGTCCTTAGGCTCTTCCTCTATCGTCTGGTCCGCTGCGTCCGCCGGTGGTGGAGGTGGTTGCGGCGGTGGATGATGGTGCGCCTGACCAGTTGCCCCATTTGCCATCTTCCTGGCTTCAGTTGCGCGTTTCATCACTTCCTTCTCTTCGTCGACGGCCCGGAGCAACTGTTCCAGTGCAGGATCCTTCCAGCACAACACGCCGTTAACTCCGCCACCGCCGTAACCCATGTCTTCGAACAGGGCTCGAGAGGTAGGATCGTACGGTGGCCTTGGTCGAGCAGCCGGATGCTTTATGTTTGTGGGATTACCGTACGGGTAAGAGGGGTGGACCTGTGAAGGCAGAACTGGAGATGACCGTCAACTTGGGAAGCAACCTACAACGAGCGCGTGACACACTGTCGGTGGTATCATGTGTGCGGGGATGTCGAGATCTACGCGTCACGTTTCGCGGAAACAATGGAATGCGATAGGCGTGAGGTCGCACCGTCGTCGGATATCTCGCCCGAGATGTACTCTAGGCTATCGATCGTGTCAATGACTTTACATACTCGACGACAACCCCCCAACGAAATCGCGATCATTCCCAAGACAACCTTTCTCCATATTGGATATCCAATTGGGTATCAATCGTACTTCCCGGACAAGAGCCCGCTTAGCTCAGTGGTAGAGCGCGTCACTCGTAATGATGAGGTCGGTTGTTCAATCCAGCCAGCGGGCATCTGGTTCTTTTTCTTTTTCTTCTCCATAGTCTCCCCCTTTTGACGGTCCTTCCTCTTTTCGATGTATATTTTCCATAAGGAATGCATTCACTACGGTACTCGAGCGGATACGGTAAAAAAAAAGGTGTTAGGTATACTATACAAATTTCAGTCGATATACGAACGAAGAAAATGGGACACATGTCGTTGCGAATCAACGGGAACAACAGGAGAAAAAGGGGATAGGTGAAAAGGAGGGAACCGGGCCGCACGAAGCGTTCCTAACCAACTTGATCTGCTGCGTGCACATAAGGTTCGGAGTCAAATTGACCCTCTGCCCCGTGGGGTGGGACTTCTGGGGTGGAGGGTCCGGATGTGGGCGAGGACACGCGGTTCTACGTCCCTTCAAAGACATACAACCCATCCAACTCACCACCGTTCACCAACCCCGCCTTGAGCGTCCCGACCCCATCGACACCCACGTCCACGTCCACACTCGTCACCGTCACCGACGATGGCGGAGACACAGACCCAGCCAGAGGCGTCGAGGTCGATATCGATCTGGCGCGCGGCGATCGTGACGATCGCACTGCCTTTGCCATGACCCCATTCCTGCTCTTGGACAGCGATACGGACGCCGTGGGGTCCACGCGTAATCGCTTCTGCTGCTTATCGTCCCCCGTCGATCGTGGACTCGCCCCGTTCACCTCGATTTCTTCCGAGGATCGTTTGCGCTGACGCGACGAGGGCGTTGTTGTGACGTCGGGGATCGCCTTTCCTGTCGCTGCTCCACCCCGAGTCGGTGTGCCTGGGATGGACGTCGTACGAGAGCCCTTGACCACGCCGTCGCGCGTCGTTCGTTCCTCACTCCCAGGAGTATACACCCCTACCTTGGCTCTCTTTGGTGGTGTCCCCACACGCGTGCCACCAGTACCACCCGCACTAGCACTGCCTGGAACTACATCCACCTCTAGATCATCCGACGACCGTTTCCGTGGGTTCAGTCGGGGCGGCGCAATCTTTGTGTGCGTGTGGAGATGAGCGGGCGTGTGAAGACGTGACTCCGCGCGAGCGTATGCATCGACAGACGAGTCTTCGCTTTCTTCTTCTTCTTCTGCTTCCTCCTCTTCCTCCTCGTCACCTTCTTCCTCTTCCTCTTCCTCCTCCTCCTCCTCCTCCTCTTCATACATTTCTTCCTCTTCCTCCTCTTCCTCTGGTAAAGCATGCCTCGGAACCGCACGCACTTCCTCAAGTGCAATCTCCTCCAGCCGATGTCCCTGTTGGCGTTGTACCACCGGCGCTTGTTGATTGGCGCCCGCATTCACGTTCGGACTGCCGTTGGCATGTCCACCCGAACCTGGAGCCTGCGCTTGACTCGGCACCGTATGTCCTGCTGCCACGTTTGCACGTACCATGGCCCGCTCACAAATCGTACATCGACAGTGATACAACGGCGCACATGCTTCTCGCCATACCTGTTGCGTTGCATCATATCAGCACGGCATCCAAAAGACGCACAAATGAAAAGCACGTACGTTTTTGAAGGCCTCGAGGCTATATTGCGGCATATGCGCCAGGGTCACGGGGACGTATGGAATAGGATGGATTAACCGCGGGGAAGGGAGAACCGGCGAGATGGGGATCGGAATGACCACTGGTAGTGGCTGCTTCCGCATCGTCGCATCATGTTCGCCTACGCACTTGTCCTTTTCGTGCGCAGGCGGTGGTGACGGTGTCGTTTGCAACGTCGTCGTGCTCAATACTGGACTCGTCGTATGGGATCCGCCGCTCCGCGACGATGCACTGCTTGCCGAGTCTTCTTCCCTGTCCCTCTCCTGTTCGCCTTCCCTTTCACGTCGCCTTTCCCTCTCCCCCGCAGACGTCGTGTCCCGCTCACGGTCCCGTTGCAACCCCCCAGTAGCCCAGTCCACGCCATCGAACCAAACGCCAGGCGCTCTCAGCTCGGCCAATACATCCTCCAACCCCATCCTCGCCACCCTCGTCGCTGGATCCCCGGCCCCAATGGCCCCATTCGACCATTCCATTACACACTTGCGCACAAGGTTCGTCATCGCTGGAAGGAGAATCAATCGAATTTGTTTTTGGTAGGCGTGGTAGGCTTGCTCGCAGAGTGCAAAGGAGGGCGGGGCATGTGAGCGCGCAGTGGAATGGCGGGGGTGGATGTCGTCACCATCGGACACATTAGAGTCATTGGACATGCGGGAGGTAGGAGAGGTCGGAGATGTAGTCGCCGAAGCAGAAACCGAGGTGGGTGTCACAGTCCACGGACATGGATGCACCGCTTCGACGCGCACTACCCGACGGACGGTACACCCCTCACGCACGCCTTCGTCCGGATCCGGCTCGCTCTCCGTATCTTCGCCTACGTCGCGGACACCCCCACCTGCGGGCCATGCGTAGCCGTACCATTGATCTGCAGGGTTACACCAGTGTCCGTCGAGGATGCGTGTGCGTGCCCAGTCAGAGATGGCCAATTCACGTACGCCACCAGCGTCTTCGGTCAATGAGAGTAGTTCTGGATCCTCATCCTCCTCTGAGCCCTCATACTCGGAGGAATAAGCAGACCTCGGAGAGGGTGACCGCGAGCGCTGCACAGAGCGCGGCGAGGGCGGTGAAGGCGAGGTGCTGCGGCCTGGACTGACCATCTCTGCGACGGTGGAATGAACAGCCCCGGCGGTGGACGAATGGTGTTCAACGGCCTGATGGACGGCGGGAGTGTGAGGAGTAAAATCGACACCCATGCCCTCGCCAGCCCAACGAGTTGCTGCGACGGCCTGTTCCATGAGTTCTGGCATTTTAGTCTGAGAACGAAGCCAGAATTTTTCCCGCGCCACTGCTATGACTTCGGCAATCGACCCCTCGCCTAGATCAATAAACGCGTCTACGGTTTGACGCGTCTCCCAGTCTGCAGACGCGTATTTGGACGGAGGATAGCGAGTTTGGGTAGTGCGATCTTTAATGGACGCAGAACGGGACGAATTTGAAACGAAACGCGGACCTCCGACGGCTTCGCGGTCGCGAAGACTCGTGGAGATGCGTCGCCATAGCCATTCGCCGCGACAAGAACGGCAAGTCGCGTCAACATTGGGCCAAGTATCGTCGTCTTCGTTGTCCGCGCAACACACCATGAGGGTGGGATTGAGAGGTGTAGTGTAGGGTGTGAAAGCGGTGACGCCCATGTTGAGCTGGGGTGGGCCATATGGCTGGTGATAGGGGGTGAAACGGACGGCATTTCCGTGCATGTCGAACTGGGAGTCAGTTTCTGCGGGGGGAGCTTCACGGAGGCATAGACCACAGAACGAGTTTTTGCGGTGATCGCGACAGAGGGGGACGGGGCCCAATGCTGGGGTGACGTGGGTTCTCTTTGCGACAGCAAGGCCGACAGAAGAGAATGGGGAGTTGATACGGCAGACGAAGCAAGTGCGGGCAGTCATTTGACGAAAGTGACGGTAGGGGGATATTCGGTATGGGAGCTGGAGATGGGTAGGTGCAGTACCGCCTGCAGCGCCGGACGGGGGTGGTTGGGGACGGACGTACTGATAATGTGCGAGGATGTCGTGGGGGTCGAGGACGGCGCAGGCCTTGTTCCAAAACAAGTGCGTTTCAACTAGGGAAGGGGATGAGCGGTGTCGGAAGCGAAAAAGACGGTTGAATACGTACGCGCAGCCGCCCAGGCGGGGGTGACCTGCATGAGCTTTTCGAGCGTGATTGCATCACGAAAAGTGGTGTATACGATTCTGGGATGCCAGAGCTCCTTTGCGTCCCAGGTTAGGGGACAATAGCTGGTGGGTTGGAGGTCGAGGAGATAGTAGGTTGCAATGGCCCTGATGGAGGGGCATTGCATGTTATGAGGAAGATGATGAGAGTGGCGTCGACGTACCTGACGAGTTCTGGCGGTAATTGCTGCCAAGATCTGTGCGTATACTTGCCCTTGTAGACGTGATCGCGGGGGAAAAAAAGGGAGGATGCTGTTGGGGACGAGGAGGAGGAGGTCAAATGAGCCGGTTGGATTATCATTTTGGCCCGCAGTGTGACCTGACCGTGATTAGCGTACGAACGACAGCCGGGGGAATCCAAACGGATGCTGTGACGAGGGCGTGTCACAGCCATCGCCACACTTTCACACGCTCACAGCCATCGTGCACGGACCATGCACCACGTGATGTGGACAATAGCATCTTATCTTATCTTATCGCCGACAATTGAGTCCATCGCGTAACCATCAAACCTCTCTTTTATTTCCATGCTCATCCACTGCCAACGCCCAAACGTCGGCTTTATTTCTCATCTGTTCGTCCGCCGCACACACTCCATGCCAGCCATGGCCCCGCCCTCCCCCGCACCCTCTCTCCCTCCCCCCCCGCCGCCCCCCAAAGACACCGTCCCTGCCCGCGTCATGAAACCCCTCCCTGTCATCGCCGACTACTCCATGTCAACCACGCCCGACCATCTCCGCTACCCCCCCTCCCCACCACCACCGCCCCAGGTCCCTCCCAAAGTCGTCCTCCGATCCCGCGTCGCCTCCGCCCCCCGCGTCCATCTCTCTCCCGAAGAACGCCTCAGGCGCCGACTCTCCGCCCAGCGTCGTCGCGAACGCGAGGAACAGGACGCCCTCCGCGAAGAACAGGAACGCCAGGCGCGCAGAAGCCGTGAAAAGGCAGAGGCAGAGCAGAGAGCGCGCGAAGACGAGGAGCGCAGGAAAGCCCTCCTCCAGGACCAGCTCCGACAGGCTGCTGCGCGCAAGGCAAAGGAAACGCGCGAAGCACAGGCCACAGAGGAACGTCGTCTCCGCGAGATCAAGGAGCGGAAACAGTTGGAACACGAACGTAGACTACAGTATACCCGCGAGATGCAGAAATGGCGACACGAACAGATTCGTCGCGCAGAGTCTCAGTCGAGCGAAAAGGAAGAGGAACGCAAACGCTCGGCCGAGGCGAGGCGGTCTCGGATCCAACGGATCAGCGATGCAGTGCTCCAGGACGGGTCCGCCGAAGCGTTCAATGGTTGGGTCACGATGCAGGCCCCCGACCATCTCACATGGAAACGGCGTTATTTCATGTTCGATCTCGCACACGCCCAGTTGTCCCTCTGCAGAAATCAGCGGGTATGTGTGGTGTCATCCCATGGTGCACATATACTCACACCCGTCCCAGGACTCGACCCGCTCTGTTGACCTCGTCAACTTGGACGGTCGGATCGAGAGCTTCAACGAGTGGTATGAAGGCTTTGAGGAGCTGGAGGCCATCCCACACTCCTTTGCAATCAAGTTTGTCGACGGTTCTACTTGGCTCCTGTATGCAGATACCGAACAGGACAAGGCACGTTCCACTTGTACATGGTGTCAACGCTCCGTCTCACTCGCATATACAGGACAGGTTGCTCATTCTCCTCAGCGAGGCCGCGGGCGTTATCTTGTAAAGATTCGATACCCTTTCTTATCATTCATACCTTATGTAGCCGTAGCACTATCTATGCGTTGGGATATCACCGTTGAATGGAGATTTTGTGTTTGATCGTCACAAGTTCATGTCACCAGTCGAGTCCCTTGGAGAAGGGGACCAAGACAACCTTATCCTTTGGTAGTCAAGGGCCGCCTCGTTCAAAATACAACAAAATACAAGACGCACGCCATTATAGTACATCAAACGATCGTCACCGTCAACAACGTCACAATCCCATCCTGCGCAATACCTTTCCGACGGAAACGCCGAGCGCGCAAAACGGTGTCGAAACGACCAGAGAACGAACGCCGTCCGTCAGTCCAAGCTCAGCACGAATCGACGCCTATACGCACCATGGTTCACGCGCTCCGCGCCAGGCGCCAACAATCCCGTGACGTTCTGCGCTTGCGTGCGATACGACACGCCCTCATGGTGCCTCTTTCCGGTCGTGCCTGCGACAAGGCTGTCCCTGCCAGTGTCCATTCGCAGAGTCAACATCAGGGAATGTTTGAGGGCGGGAAGGGATAACATACCTGCCAATGTTGTACCCATCCGGTACAATATCGTGGTGCTCCGTCGAGGGCTAGTCAAACGCCATACAACGTCAAAAACCACAGAAGCCACGACATTTAGCTCACCTCTTCCTTGGATACGCTATGGTACCGCCAACACCACCGTACATGTGTCACGTCCTGAACAAAAGATAAAGATAAACCCTTCACTCACGCTAAAAACAGCGCCCCGCTGTCCGCCAGCCTCCCGTTCTGGCGAAACACCCTATTCCATCCAGTCAACCTCGCCATCACTGCGCAGATCGTCAGGACGTGAACCCACCGGAAATGATTCCCCCCGATCAAACTTTCTAAACACGTGCCAGCGCCCGCATTGCCATAATCCTGACGCAACTCGATCGTCTGATTAACCCACCCATTTCCATCTCCGAGGTTGGCCGGGAAAGGCGTCCCAAGATGAATCCCGAAACATTCTTTGGAGCTAAGAAGGCACTTTCGTTCAGACGTCACGGTCGTTCCGCAGTCCCACGCCCAAAGCTAAACACACAACAGAGGACGAGACGTACAATCCGATCGCACGTGCATAATTGACGATGCCGTCGTCCGTCAACACGTGGGGCGAGCTTGCACCCGAGATGATGACCTGCGAGAGCCAACCAATAAAAATGTGAACGTGATCGCGACATGAACGAACACAAGCAGACGGACGTTCAATGGTTCACCGTATCTGTTTCCAGCGTCGATGAGCATAGAACCGCCGTCCAGGGTAGGATTGTAAAAGGTAACGTCCCCGGCGCTCTGTTCCTTCTCGAGGTTAAAAAAGGATGCAAGCCGGGTTGTCAACGCCAAAATCGCTTCAAAACCGTACATTTCGATGTGCGTGTGGACTGGCGAGGTGGGGATCAGTTCAGGGGGGGCTCTGGGGGTGACGGATACGGTCGGCGTATATATATCATGGCACGAATGTGCTCGATTGGACTGTTCGACCACGAACGGTAGTGAAATGCGACACAAATGGGTGATTCTGGGCCAGCGGCGAGGCAACGTAAATACCCAGCCTTGCAATCGCACGCCGCACCAAGGGGAGATTGACTCCATCGCTAAAACAATTCGGAACCGAGAATAGATACGAGGACACCTCACCTCAAAACACCGGATTTATAACGCACTATCGATCCAGGAGGTTAGTCTCATGGAGCGAATGCGTCGCGCACTCGTACTGACATACTTACCCGCGCGAACCATAGCACAGATATAGATATATTGTCTGTGGCAAGGGCCAACAAGTCTAGATGGGCGCAAGTGCCTCTCCGGCGCACTGCTGCTGCCCATAAATAAACAACAAACGAGGATGCACCGAGGATGCACGTGTGTCGGGTCCTGGAGTACACACCCTGCGAAGTGAGCACTAATACCCAGGGGTTGACTTGTGCAAAAGACACGTAAACCAAAACGTGCACATGCAAGTGGCCCGAATGTGAACGCCACTTGGTATTACCTTAACGAGAACGCTCGGCGCGAGTGCTGCTCTGACCCAACGATGGATGGTCTGTGACATGCACAGCACCACGTCCTGTCATTCCATCGCAGGTAAAGTGCTACTCGCGGCGCGTGTTGGTCATGTTCTCGTCACCGTCAAATGACGTAGGAAATTTTTTTCGAGCATCGCTCCTACCTGTAGTCAACGCCAGCACGCCGCTGCATAACTTGGCCTCGGTCTGCGGTTCGTATCTCCCAAAAGAGGTAGAGTTACTCGAGAAAGCCTTGCCAGGGTCGTGAACTCTGCGTTAGGACTTGAACGCGTGAGCTCAGACATTCGTCGTGACAAACAAACGCCGTGTGTTGTTGCTCGCTGGAAATGACTGGGTGCGAGTACAACAATGCACTGAGAGATACTAGGGATGGGAGCGAGGGAGAGGATGGGGATGGGGGGCTTTCCGGTCCCGGACGGAAGCCAAACCGAATCCTTGTCAGGTATAGTGTGAGTAAGCTGCACGGACGGGCCGCCACGGACGGGAACGCCTCAATCAGCTGCGAGGCTCCATCATGTAGTAGTAGGTGGGCTTGCGCTCCCCGGGATGTACTGTGGACTACACAGACGGTAGATCAATCGAGCCAAGGGAGTGGTTGCCCTGGTGGGCAGGCGCGACGAACGACAGGGACGAGCAAGCGACTCAGAACAAGTAAAGTGTGGAGACACGGGAGGGAAGAAGAAGAGTGCCACTCACGTCAAATTCAGTCGTCCGACTCGGAAGGTTTGTCGCTGTGGCTGCGCTCGGACCTCCGAGAACAGACCTCAACGCTGAGAACACCCTCGGCCATTTACGCGAACACGCGAACCTGGCGAGCAGTCCATGATGTCACTAAACTTGAAGCTCAGACCCGTGTGTCAATGGCTTAGCGCAAACACTACGGAAATCGAGACCGACACGGCTTTGGCCTTGCATTCAGATTTGTCATTGACATCATAGTAGTAGTAGATACATAGTGCTCGACCGCATCATGATCACGGTCGAATAACGCTGAGCCCTTGTCAATCACAGTTCCTCAAGAGACCGGATCGGTCGTATGTTTCTGAATTATTCGATCTCATCTGGACCTCACATTTCAGGAGTCGTTCGTTCGTATCGTAGACGGTGCGTCTGACTCGTGGAAGAACGATCGGCTGGCAGGAGCGGACGCATGTCATTTATTTGCTGCCCGTCGTTTCCTCGTGTGACTCCATGTGCGAGACCCGGGTGACACTGCCTGCCCCCTGGGACACGTAGCGTCTGACGATTAACGATGTCTGCATGCGACGCTGCTGCCGTGCATGATGAAATCCTCGGTTGCGTGCTCAACGTCCGTCCCTTGTCTTGTTGTCGTGCAAACCTACATACCGTACATTGAACACAGATCATGGCTGACAAATTTACATCTCTGCTAGCTTACAACACGACACGAGGAAACTGACACCTGATGCATGACCGAAAATTTCGGTCAAACAGACCGACTGTTTATTGTTAAACTTATTGTCCCTGTGATAGGCCATTTGTTTACAATTCATACTGGTCACATGTTCAGACAAAAACAATAGGCTCTTTCGGGATAACTTGTTGCATGGATTTCATTCAAACAAATTACATTGTTGTCAGGCACCATATTTGCTAAAATATGAATGACTGCCATGCATGGAGCATTGTGAAAATATGCTGTCAAGAATGATAAACGAAATAGTGGGAGAATTTTCTAAATACGCTTAGTGTTCATATCTTTATACCAGATTCTTAGTGGTAACGACGAACATATTTTGTACGTGGATGCTGTAAATGGAAAGAATAAGTGTGATAAATTTCACAGGTTGACATATTTTGTGTGAGATTCAGAATATTTATTACAATATGTACAAGTGGCCCACTGAGCACCCCACCGAGTGGCCCAGTCAGCGGCCAACTGAGTGCGCCACTGAGTACCTCATAACTGCGACTTAGAACTGCGGCTTAGGGGTAACACAAACACACTGGGTACCTAAGTATGCGTGTGCCAACATCTTGATATTTATGTCAATGACACATAGGGCCCAGGTGGCCATGGAAAGAGCGATTCCGAGCAATGCGACAGCGAACAAGATGCTGCTCACATTGGCCAGAAATTTGAGTAGTCGTCCACACTCAGGCTGGGAAGGGATGTAAGGAAAAAGGTGAGGATGTAGACGTCAGGATGACATGCCTTCTGCTCACACTGAGAGCACGCCTTAATGAAGACTGGCTTGTCGCCGTCCGACTTGATCAAGGGAACTGGTTTGCCGTCTTGTTTGATATAACGAATCCGTTCCTGCTAATGTATTCGTCAGAGGAGCTTACTAAAGAAATGGAGTAGCTCACCGTCATTGGGAGGAGGTCGAGGGTCATTGACCCGAGTGCGAACCAGAGACGTATTTGACCACAACGCCTCTTTTGTTTCTCGAAGGGGGGAGTGAGTACAAAAAGGAACAGTTAAGCGAAGGACAAAACTAGGGGTAATTTCCGGCACAGTTCAGGTACCAACCGTTCCAATTAGGTAAAGTCAAATACAAAGTGTAAGGTCGTACTGGCAATACAATGTCCGAGTCTAGAGCAAAGTACAAGAGATTGTGAGTACAACGTTTCCACACTAGGGGTCTAAGGCCCAAAAAAAAAGATTTTTGAGCGCAGAGAGCCTTTATAAGGGGGGGGGGGACTGACAGGACAGTGTAGAACGCTAGCCCAATGATCGTGTGCCTCTGCTCAACCTGCGGACCCCAGGGGAGGGAAGTAACCAGGAACGAAAAACGGATGCATGAGAAAAGTGACCGCGACCAAGCGGGACTGGTAAGTGAATGGATTCCTGTGCATATGGTTTTGCTCACCATAATCAGGACAAATTGGTGCGGCGCACTTCCCAGCTCTCGCGGGAGAGCACACCCGAAGAAGAGGTCAGCATGATTTGCGATTAATTCAATTATATTCCTCACTGCTTCACGTAGCTGGATGAAGTCGCCCGGGAGGTCTTCAGAATGACCCTAGGTGGTAGTAATCCGTGGACGCAGGGAGAAGAACCACCGCACGTCCGCGCAAGTCTAACAACACCAGTACCCAACGTAGTCAACGCCCAAAAGGCCCTTGGAATGGCCCTAGGCGGTGGTACTTCGCGGACGGAGGGAGAGAAACCACCGCATGGCCCCGCAAATCCAACCATACCGGGACCCAACATCGCGAGAACCACAGCGGAACCCCTGGAATGTGTGGATGGAGCTTTTGCGGCTCTCCTTCTCATCGATCACGAGATGCATCGTCGGGCAAAGCTCATAGAGGAGCTAATAAAAGGATCAGGAATGGAGAGTGAAGATACTCAAAGGGATCTACAGGACAATTTACTTTGGCTGCAAGAGAATCTGGACACCATTCAACACTTTGACACCGGCGATGACGAAACCAACGACCTCCTACGTCAGGAATTAGAATCGAGTCTGTGCGACTTTTCGCAGGCCGTGAAGAGTATCGTGGATACGCTCACAGCCAGGGGACTGGACACGTCTTCGCAAGAAACTGCAGCAGAAGTCGTACACACTGGTAAGACGCCAAACAAGAGAGAGAGAGAAGTCTAACAAGGCTTACAGAAAGCAAGTTCAGTCTTAACCTGCATCACGCCAACCCGGTGATTCTTCTCAGTTTACTGATCGCCGTGATTCTAAATGTCTTTGGACACCTCACCTATTCATGGAGCAACGCGACGCTGGAACTCCTGAACCTTCTCCTACGAACCGTTCTCAGGGACCCCACTGACGTGCCCCAGGAAGGGGAGGGATATATTCCACGCGATATTCGTACTGTCCACAAGAAATTCGACCTGGAGCCGTCTACGCAAACATTTGCAACTTGCGTCAGATGTTGTTGTACATATGCGCCAACGTCGAAGAAGACGACCACCTACCCAGAGCGGTGTACCTTCATGAAGTACCGTGGCAGTAAGCCTTGCGGACAGCTCTTGGTCAGGACGATCAAGTCTGGCGGCAGCCGAGTATTCATGCCAGTACGGCCATTCGTGGTACAGAACTTCAACGATTTTTTAGCTGGGCTGCTCAGCCGTCCGAGTATGGAAGAAGCCATGGAGCGCGGCACAAGGTTAAATGACAAGCATCAGTTATGGGACATAAAAGACGGGACGGGAATCACCGAGATTATGGGACCGGACGGGAAACCTTTCATGGACGGGCTCCCGAGAAAGGAGCTCAGACTGGCCTGGAGCCTCTCTGTCGACTGGTTCAATCCGCACCAGAACAAGACGGCCGGAAAGAAGAAATCAGTTGGGTCTATTGCAATGGCGCTGCTCAACTTACCCCCAACTCTTCGTTACAAACCTGAAAATCTCTACATTTTCGGTGTTATCCCTGGCCCTAGAGAACCTTCCTGAGACGAAATCAATCATTTCTTTCGCCCCCTCGTGAATTTTTTCTTGCCCGCATGGAAGAGTGGGACCTGGTTTACAAGAACGACCGAGCGCCACAAGGGCCGCCTATCACGTTCTGTTATCGCAGTAGCGGTAAACGACTTACCGTCAGCTCGAAAAGTCATAGGGTTTGCAGGGCCTACTGCCGATCATCTGTGCAATTTATGCTGGTTGTCCAAATCTGAAAAGGACAACTTCGACTGCAAAAAATGGAGATCGCGCACCTTCGAAGAATACTTCGATGCAGCGGTTCGATGGCGCGACGCAAGGAACAAGAAGGAGCAAGACCAAATTTTCAAACAAACTGGGGTGCGATGGTCAGAGCTACTTCGACTACCTTACTGGGACCCTACCCGCTTCGTGGTCATCGACGGCATGCACAACCTTTTCCTTGGGTTAGTGCAATATCACTTTCGGGATCTTATTGTCATCGACAAACCTGCAAACGAAAGTCTTCGCAAGTTCAGGCATATGTGCGATAAGCCGGTTGACGAGAGCGAGGTACAACGAGCGAGACACTCACTCGATGCTGGAGCATCCACAACCGCAATGAACCGTTTTCAGAAAGCAGTACTGGCTCGTTTGGTAGATGAACGCAACCTTACAAAATTGCTACCTTCCAAGAAGAAACCAACCAAGAAAGATCTAGTCAGTGCACTGATGGTGAGTAGCTTCATTGGGTGGATATAAATGAGACTCGAACCATTGCTAGACAAGGGGGACAGAGGGAAGTCCAGTAGAAGTAACCCCTATGGTAGCCGACGAAGCATTCGAAGTTGGAGTACTTCCTGGAGATGACCTGGTGGAGGAGTACACAACACTAAACGATAAGGAGACATTAAGTTCGGAACCACTATCGAACAAGGAGATCAATGAAATTCAGACTCACCTGCGCACCATTACACGTCCATCGTGGCATAGGGGGCCTCCTGTTAATTTGGGGGATCCAGAACACGGAAAGCTTAAGGCGGAGCAATGGAGGACTGGCAATCGAGTTTGACTTACCCGTCATTCTATGCAAGTTGTGGACTTCGAGGGGATCCAGCAACGGCGACAATGACGCTCAACGCGCGAGGAGAGAAAAGCTAACGCACTGCACGATGATCTTGGCGATGGCACTGCAGTGGGGCATGTCCTACGTCACATCCGAGCAGCATGCACGTAATTATCATCACTACATGAAAACATACCTGGAGACGCTCAAAGAGATCTTTCCTGACCTTAACATCCGACCCAACCACCATGCCGCTTTACACCTCGATACTTTCCTGCGCCGCTATGGCCCTCTGCATGAATGGTGGATGTTCCCGTTCGAAAGAATCATAGGGTCTCTACAGAAGAAGAATACCAATTACAGAATCGGTGAGACTTCTCTGAATTCAATAAATTGTTGGCTTACCTGCGAAATAGGGGAACTAGAGAAAACAATGTTGATTTCATTCTGTGCAGCGGCTAGGGTACAGATTATCCTGCAGCATCCAGATGCCCCGTTATGCGTCAGAATGGCGAATGAAATCGTTGGACAGTGCTATGGAGCACAAGAAAACTTGGAAATTTCCAAGTCCCAGGAGAATCCGACACAATGGAAGCTTCACAGGTTCGGGGAAGTGGGAGGTAATTGGCCTCGAGCTGAAAAAAGCATTGTCATTGATCGGAATCGAGGTGGACGATCAAACCACTATCAATGTGTTCTTGCGTGTCAGCAAGGGGCGACATATGTACGCCAACAAAGCGGTAATGCGGACTGACTGCTACGTTTTCTGGGAGAAAACGGAGGGGAATCTTGTACCAGGCGTCATCGAGCAAATCTTCACGGCTGGAAATCAGCAAAGTTGCTTTGTTGCAATGCGCAAAAACCTACCGATTCATGAGGATAGTGTGGATCCTTTTGCGTCATACAAGGACTTCGGAGCCTCGCTGTGGCGAGGGGAGTTCGAGAAAGAAGTATGCATTTTTCCGTTGGAAGGGAGTTCTTTCTGTCACGCGATATCCATGCCTTGGGATGCAAGGAACCTCGTCATGAAGCCTTTGAACAGGGTGAGCAACTATTCGTGCAGATCTATTAATTACTTACCTTGAATAGATCATCTAAGCTATCGAACTTGGGATGTGGCCTACAAGGCTCTTTTGTCATTATTGCGTGGTCCCATTCGGAGCGGGTTTATTGTACTACAACTACGACGATAGATGTAACTCTAATGCTCTATATGTACTACATGAACTGATAGGCGTAGTGAGTGGCTTTAAGTGGCTTTGGTGAAATGTGGAGAGAAAAGAGGTACCGTGTGAATTTCCTGGTCATAAATAGTGCGCCGCGATTTTCGGCACGTGACCAGGCCCTACAGTGGCCGACACCACCATTTTGCAGCTAGTTACTACATTAAATAAAATGGACTTCCGTTGCTATGATTGTATAGATATATTGCCTTTACTCAAATGAAAATTTCACATCAAGATCATCTTGAGAGCTGTGCTCCTGAAAGGCACATCGTATCATACAGGTCGAAGTCACCGGGGACTCAGTAACTAACGTCGCCTTCTTCACTTCGGGAAATACTCTCATCCACGGCGCACAGTACATCTGAATAGTGGTGTCAATGAGATGGGGTTCGTGTAGCGGGCTTGACACGTACCATGATGTCTTCATGTC
This sequence comes from Boletus coccyginus, assembly GCA_025782845.1. Taxonomy (NCBI): domain Eukaryota; kingdom Fungi; phylum Basidiomycota; class Agaricomycetes; order Boletales; family Boletaceae; genus Boletus; species Boletus coccyginus. The sequence goes on from JAHZSR010000099.1 coordinate 102,051, forward strand.
CATCAGTTTTCGTGTCGAAAGGGGACACAGAAATCCGGAGCCGAACAGCATCACAAGTGCGATTTTCGTGCATGGGCATCCGTAATCCGTTGATTGGGATGACTGAAGGTTGATCGAATGTGATGCTGACACCGGATAGACGCGGGAGATGGCATGTACAATCCAGGATCTTCGAGATTTGAGGGGTACGAGACTTAATTTGGCGTAGAGTAACAGAAAGGTTGGTCACCACTGGACTTTCGAGGTGTGGTATCATCGCTGCTAAGTACTCTAATGGTCCTCCCATGGTCCGCAAAGAAGGAACTCTAACGGACGCAAGTTGCGAATGTCTGGGTGTGGTTGCTTCACCATACGGGGAAATACGGAGTGTGCGTATATGAGAATGGCGTTGCAGGAAGGTGAGCAGCGAGGAGACGGAGGCGGGAGGATCTATCTCAAGCGTTTCGAGTGACGGTAACTCGACTTGTCGAAGTAGTGTGGACCAGGATGAACCTGTGAGGGCGGTGTCTCTCAGCGAAAGTTCCCTAAGAGGTGACCTTTGTAGTATATCCATCATGTAGGGGATAACTTGGGGTAGGAATGCCATGCTGCTTTCGGAAGAAAAAGACTGGAGTTGGGTAGGAGGTAACTGTTCGGGACGATGCAGGGATTGACTGCAGCAGCACCGAGGAAAAAGTTGATTGACCGCAGAACGAGAGCTCCTGGCAGCCAGATGCATGGATACTCCTAAGTACAGCAGCCAACGACGATGGTGATACGGCATCGAATAGCGTCAGGTATACGGTGGGGATGCTGGCACATTGGGGGGATTCGAAGAAGATCTGTAGAGCACGGAGATATGAGTCGTTCCCATTAAAAAGGGTGCAGTGAAGGGTACGAGGACGCTGGAATTCCGTCATACGCCTCCACACTAGAAAAGCTTCGCAGTTCTTCTCGGTGATGGTTCTCCAAGAGCAGTTGACTGGCGCAAAGCCAGCAACAGCGAAATATCTTGGAGCGGCGATGTTTTTGAAGAGAGAGGACACCTGTGTGCAAGAGCGAAGGTCAGAAAGGCTGAGCAAGTCGATGATAATATGTAAGAGTTCGTTTGGGAGCGTGAACACAGTGACCGTTGCAAGGGCATGACCAGAGGAGTCGCCTTCTCTCACATCGTGCTGAGCATCGGGGATATCTTCGATGATTTCGGTAGGGGAAAATCGTTTGGCTGGGAGTGGGTCAGAGGGGTCATAATCTCGCTTGCGCTTTAAAGGCTGTAGGGCTTGAGTTAAGACAAGGCGAAGTGATATCTGAACAAGTACGGTTACCTTCTTATCAGAAGCTTGAGCCTCCGGGCGGGATGAGGTATCTTGGGGGATTGAGGCAGGGGAAAATAGTTTGGTTGGAAGCGAGTCAGAGGGGTCATCCTCTGAGTCTCTCTTGTGCTTCAGGGACTGTGGGACAAGTTAGGACGAGACAAGGTGATATCTAAACAAGTCCTGTTACCTTCTTATCAGAAGCTTGAACCTCCGGGCGGGATGGAGTATCTTGGACGATTGAGGCAGGGGAAAATCGTTTGGCTGGAAGTGAGTCGGAGGAGTCGTCCTCTCTCTTGCGCTTTAAAGGCAAAAATCATGACAAGACGAGGTGATATCTAAACAAGTACCGTTACCTTCTTATCAGAAGCTTGAGCCTCCGGGCGGGATAGGGTATCTTGGGGGATTGAGGCAGGGGAAAATCATTTGACTGGGAGTGAATCGGAGGGGTCGTCCTCTCTCTTGCGCTTTAAAGGCAGAAATTATGACAGGACGAGATGATATCTAAACAAGTACTGTTACCTTCTTATCAGAAGCTTGAGCCTCCGGGCGGGATGGGGTATCTTGGGGGATTGAGGCAGGGGGAAATAATTTGGTTGGAAGTAAGTCAGAGGGGCCATCCTCCGAGTCTCTCTTGCGCTTTAAAGGCTGTGGGGGGAGTTAGACCGAGACGAGATGATATGTGAACAAGCATTGTTACCTTCTTATCAGCTACTTGGGCCTCTGGGTCATATCCTCTCTTGCGCTTTGAGTGCTGCACGGCTGGAGACATTTGAGACTGATTGGCGGAACATAAGTGACAAAAAAGGGGGGATAACTGAAAAGTACACAATTACAGTGCAAGTTTCGCCGATCCGAGGGAAGTCGTCTCCTATCGTACACTTCCAACGGAAATAAAGAAGTGAATACACCGCCTACATCGCGAGTTAGATATTAACATGGCTACAGGAAGGATCCACACATACTCCGAAGGACTGGATAGATAGCGAACGACTGATGATGTTGCCCATGGAGGAAAAAATAATTCTGACAAGCGATAACCATTAAAGACGCAGTGTTTAAGTATGGTAGAGATCTCTAACGAAAGTGCTGGAACAAATGAGAATGGAACAATGAACAACAATTGGAGTTGTATTGATGTACGCACCTTTCTCCCATGAAAACGAACGAGCGATCTATTTTCCTCGAGTCGAATGGGCTCGCGGTCGGCATACTTGCCAGAGCGATCTTATCCATGTGCCGCGAAACTACACCGAAATCATCGCGTTATTGTTCTCACCTGTAACCTGTAACTACGGCTGCTCCCCTGGAAACCGTTTTGTTGGATGGCCAATTGTCCCTTTTGTGCGGGACTTGGTGCGCTCAATTGGGAGAATTGATGTAAATCTATTATTTTAAGTACAACTATTACTACCAACTACATGTACTGTGGTCGCACTTGATTAAGCCAAGTGGCGTACTACCGCCTTTGAGTGGTTCGTGCAAGAGAGAGAAGAAGTGGACGTGTGAATTTTCCGACTTAAGTAGTGCGCGGCGATTATTTGACACGTGATGATGACTCAAAGTCACGTGCCAACAATCGCCACACACTATTTCACCATTGCTTACTGTACACTTTCCTTTTCTCTTCCCTGTCACACCACTCCGCTGGCCGCTCTGCCTTACAGTAGTGTCTTTTGGAATTTACTTAAAACACTTCGTTGTACTATGTAGACGCGTTAGATTATACGTAGTTGGGTTGTTCCCAGTGCTCCAGCGGTCAGAACGCCGACGGTCCACGCTACGTGACTGGGCCGATGCCACAATGGTCCACTCCACATCGGTGGACACTACAAAAGGCGAGTCGTGGGGTTTAAAATTCTTTCTTTCCAACCATCATCGGAGGTAGGTCGTACAGTAGCATCGTAACTACAATTCAACTGAGTGTATTAGTCTAGTTTGTAGTAATTCGACGAATTGTCATGGGCAGTCAGTTGAATGACCGTACGACCGTTGGTACGTAGTCGATGCATACTCAAGGACTTGTGCTGATCATCCGTTTCTCAAGATCGTAGCTTGCTGGATGACCCAGATGCCTGGGCCATTGTACGTGATTGGGCGTCGGATGCTATCGACTTCCCTATGTTTGACCGCAAAATGCAAGGCTTCGGGCACCGTTACGTTTCATCGGACTGGAATCCCATCTGCAACCGTGTTTTCGACATCTCTGAAGAGGGTGATATCACCGCAGCTACCACCTATGTAGAAGAACAAATGAAATCTCGTGGCTTACTCCGAGCCTCCCCTCCAGCACCCGTTAAAACAAAGGGAAAGCGCAGAGCTGAGAGCGGTGAGCAAGATTCAAGACACAGAAAACGAACACGGAGAATGGTACGTTTCTTATTCCGACTGACGTGTTTTTTCTTGTTCATGGAAGCTTTGCGTAGGTAAATTCTTTCCTGGACGTAGAAGCGCAGCATGATGCAGAGGACGATGAGGAGAGCTCTGGAGAAAGGGAAGACGATGGTGAGTCCGAATGTCGTGCAGCGTCACTTGAAGTGCTCAAATGCAATCCACCCAGATGATTTCATTGTCGCTGCGCAGGACACCCAGAGTCGTGATGTGGTCCCACAAATGCGGATTTATCGAGACTCGCAGCATGCTGGGCCCTCGACCTACCTCAAAACTATCGACAGCATCGCGGAACGTTTTCTGGTCTCCGTGCTTGATAATCTTGACGATGAAGAGTATAACCGCCAACTTGATCATTACGCCGGTCATGACGCTCTCGGAGAAGAAGACGACCCAGAGGAAGAGTCGGGTATCAGCCGAGTCTTGGTACCCGCCGAAATCTACAATTCTATTCGCGACTGGATCCTCGGATCTCAAGACTACTACGCGCTGGTGGAAACAATCGACTCCCAGTACGACTTCAACCCCAAAATCCAGTACTGGGAGGATTTTCTGTCAAGACTCACCCTCTTCGGCGACCCAGACAAGCGGGATGAATACTTCATGTCTGTGTCCCTCGCAGACCACCTTTGTCGGCTTGCAGACTATCAGCCCTTGTCGTCGTCAACAAGTGAACCTGCTCCAGTTTTTCAAGACCTATCTATCGTTCCTCGTGCTGAAGAGATGCCAAGAGATGGTGTCTGGGTGATCAAGGTTGTCCCTTGTAAGTTTGTTCTTGATCATCGAAAGGTTGGCTCATTTTTGCGTAAGGTACCTCAGCGGAGTACATTGTGAATGCTTGGAAGAATTTGGGATTGGATGCCAAGGTCGACAAGTTCCTTCCTGGGCGCGTAACAGTCCGTGCCCCTAATCCAAACGTCTTTCTCTGTACGGTGCCGCCTTCGCATCGTTCGTGCATTCGAGGTTGGTCGCTGATTCCAGTGGAGGACCAGATCCCCACCCATCTACGGGGACAATCGACACTCTCCTTACCAGCATGGTACATCATCTCGAAGCCCGGGTTATACAAGGGGGACATTGCGTATGCGCTTGACTTCAACAGTGACACTATGGAACTCCTAGTGCTCGTCGCCCCGCGAAGATTGAAGCCGAAGAAACGCCTGTCAAAGGGAGAAAACCTCGGACGAAGTACACAATCCCGTCGCCTCTTCTCTCCTGAAGAGCACTACGGCGAACTGCGACCGTCGCGCTACGCTCTACCGTGTTATCGACACAAAGAACAGGTCTTCCTTGCCGGCCTCTTGTTGATGAGGGTGAATATCAGCCAAATCACCCCTCTCTCCGCCCCTTCGCCTCAACAGATTGCACTCCATGTCGCTTCAATGGTTCATCCGTCTTTCATGAAGGCAACACACCTGAAGTACAATCAAATCTTTTGGAAGACTGGCGATCGGGTCACAATCACCGATTCCACACACCTCGGACAGCACGGCAATATCGTTACCATTGAGCGAGAAACTGAATCAGTCGTAGTACGCCTGTTCCAGGGAGCAGAGCATCCCATTTCCTTATCCTCATTGTCTCGGTTGTACCGCGTTGGAG